>QTSX02006433.1:224413-440662 GCA_014839935.2 Entomophthora muscae | reverse complement strand
GTCATGGCCGGGTGTAGCATTGTACCAAGGCAACATAGGAGGAGTTCACCCTTCAGGGTATTGCAACACCAAGGCCCAATACAGGAAGGACAAGGAGCGGGATAAATACAGCATACCAGCTTGAAGTGAACGGTAGGCACCAAGGGGTGAGGTACTACAACCTCAGCAAGACTAAGGATGGTCAGGATGATCATCCCATATCTGCTGTGGTCATAAAGGATAACCTCAGCAGAGGGTTACAGGATTGGAGGAGGAGTGAGAGGAATTAAGCTGCTGGCCTGTCCAGGGCTGGGTCCTGGCTGGTAGTCCATTGCTACAGGTTCTACTGTTTCTACTAGTTGAAGTGCTGGTAACTGAGTTGGTTAATATGTGATTGTCCAAGGTGATAAAAGAATATGGGGGAGAAAATGCAAAGACTACTCTATGGACCATAAACTTTATTAAATGCTGTATGTGTCTGTATTGATTATAGGGGAAGTGGGGTTTATATCACTCATCTGGTCTTCCTTGGAAGCAACTACTGGAAGCTCCTTGGGGAGCCTCTTAGTAGTCCAACCTTGGGTCACAGGTACTTTGGGGAAGCAGGAGGAATTCTTGAGAACAGGGGATAATGGTCCCAAGAATCTTGGACTGGGTTAGTGGAGGGAAGTTCTTGAGCTTGGATCTGGATTGGTTGATTGACTCATGGCTGGGGGAATTTGAGGTCTGGGCTTGGCTTTTCTGATTTTATCTTGAGATCAGTCGGATTTCTGGAAGTTGATTGGTGACTAATTATATCCAGCTTAATTATTTGGGGCTGGGGTTGCTTGGAAGTTTGGACTTGCTTCTGGGTAGGGGAACTGTCATCTGTTGGTGAATTTTCCTGGCTGATTGACTTCTCTCCTGTTTTTGATCCAATGAAACAGTTGGAAACTGCAGGCATTTTGGGGGTTTCAATGGCTTGGGAATTTTCTTTAGCAGGATTTATTTGATTGGCAGGGGAAACTGGAGCATCTTCCTGAAGATGATGCTTCATTACATCAGTGGGGGGATGTGACATTGACTTTAAAACTGGGAGATGGGACTGGAGCAGGAACATTGACTGCTGGAGAACTGGTTGACTGAAGTTGGGCTGGAACAGGTTTATTCCCAGATTATTCAACAGACCCAGTTGATACTGAATCTGCTGGATAACCCAGCAAAAGTCATTTATTAGATGGGAGCCACCCAGCTCCTTTATAGCATTGGAGCTGGTGGCTCTGCTACTGTTGGGGGCCGCTAGCCCCCCTGGGCCAGTTTGTGAACTTGCCCTGGTTGATTTAACAGCTTTTGCTGTTGAAAGCAAATTGAAACTGATCTCTCTTTGAGAGTTAGTTACCACCTGCTCTGGTGGTTTGTGGGTGGTTTGAATCCCCCAGCAGGTTTGCGCAGTTGCCCGCGTTTTTGCTTTACAGCAAAGGTTGCAGGTTTGACCCCTGGGCTTGAATTTCAAAGGTTACAGCCCTTACATTATTGGCTGTCAAATAGTTATTCTTAAGCTAGGCTCCATTGACAGGCCCTTATTTGTCAGTTAAGGGGATTAATTCACTATTTTTTTCCTGAGGGAGCTGGCAGGAGATTTTGGGGGTCATTTGGCAGCCCAAGTCCTAATTCCTTGGTCTCGAGGTGGTTGGCCAATTAAAACTTTTTTGCTTGGCAATGGAATGGTTTTCAATTGTCCTCAGGTTTGGCTCTTTCTAGGGTTTAATTTCCCACTTGGGGTTAAAGTTTTTCTTAAGTAAATCAATATGTTGGTTTTGCAACTGATTAGTTGTGTGATTGCTTGGCTGCAGGCAACATATCAATGTAATATAAGGTTTTTCAGGCCCATTCTGGGCCTTGACACTACACTTTCATCTTTAAAATTCTCCAAGTTGCCTGTACCTGCTGCAGTAAACAAATATACAAAAGAATCATGTCAGTGCTCCTCCTGAAATGGGCATCTTACGTTCTAGGAGCTCAAATCTCTGAAGGACACATTCTCCATCAAAACATAGTTATCTTTTGTGCCTGCCTTCAACACCCTATTTGCACAAGGTTTCTTTCAGGAATTGTTAGATTTATGTAAATAAGGTCTGAGCTCAAATAAAAGTTGTGGGGATAAATTTTCCAGACTAAAATCAGAACCTGGAACAAAGATGTCACTGAAGCTTTAAACCTACAGATCTACAAAGAAAAGGAACAAAATGCAAAATGAAGACAATTAACAACAAAGAAAACAGGGAGATCTAAATGGACCACCAAAAGTAATGATTTTGGGATAAGGGGTACAAAACCTGCTGATCCTGTGTGGAGACTTTTCTAACCACACCAAGACAGCGGCAGCCATGGCCTGAGAAGGGGGTATTTTTTGACCCCAAGGTAGCTTTCATATATTGGGGGAATGACTTTATTGAGAGTAGGTAAAACTATCTGAAAACTTGTTTTCAGAGGGGAAATAGGAGGGACTATAACTCAACTGGGAGGGACACACTGAATCTGATTAGTCAACAGAAATATTTTCACCTCTTGGTTGGGGAGTTCTGCCAAAGCATTGATGGTCATAATTTGGTAATTTTTGGGCAACTGGCCAGTCAACTGCCAAGCGCCACCAGGCAGTGATATCTCATAATCTTTAACTTTACGTAATTATTCAGGCAAAATTCAGGGAGATGCAGGTTAATTCCTTCATTATTAACAGGGGCAGCTTTCAAACCATTTTTTTTCAAGACTAGATTTAAATCGTTAATTTTCAAGTGTTTTGCTCCGCTTTTCTGTTCCCATTCTTCTTCATTTGGGCAATCTATCTGTGAGCCAAAAATGACACTACTGTGAAAGTCATCTTTTTAATTACCCCAAACCACTGTATGAGAGTATCATATCTGCACTGAGACACAGCCCTTTTATAGCTCAGCCCTGGAGTTGTTTTCTGGGGTCAACAGAAAAAATGCCACAGCTTCAAAATCCAGTTAGTCCAGACCAAATGAATGCAGATAAAATGCTTAGTTTATTTCTGGATTGCCAAAATTTTCATTTGAAGTCATCCCACAATGCAGGAACCTTGATGTGGCAAACCAATGAAACCATATAAAAAGACTGGTTTACCTTTCAGAAAGTTTTTCCTTGCACAATTTTTTATGAAGGCATTGCACACATTATCATCTGCCAAGTCAAGAACATTATAAAAACAGTTCAGTAAAGAAATTGATAATTTTATTAGAAGTTAGGTGGCTCACACCTATCCATATGATCTTTGGACAACTATGCACACTCTCATGTACTATGATGCACTCAAGCGCTAAGTAATGAGACATGTGAACCTCAACCAGGTTATCAGCTTTCAGATTTTGTACTGTAAAGCAGATAAGTAAGAGAGAAGACATCCAATGCACTTCAAAAAGCGCAGGCTAGAAAGAGAGAGTGACTCAAGAGTATCAACACCTCTGGTTGTGCTAACTGCTAACTACCTAAATACAACAAACACAAACATAAAACAGCTAATATTGACAAATGAGAGCAATTGACAATCTAACTGCACAAATTTCAGATTTATCACTACCTGGAATGATAAATATGAGAGAAAAGCTCAGGTAGATAAATAAGCAAGTCAAGCTCTTCTTGCTTCCCATCATGACAAATCAGGAACCTCTTATCAGAGAAGTGTTAAGTGGAATTGGAAATACCTTTCTTTGAAAACACATTTTCCTTCTAACCTATCCCCTACAGCCTGCTGTTTATTCCAGACAAGGCCTTGCTCTATCTAACCTCCACCTGGCACCAAGCCAAAGTCTGGGGAGGTTTCCGCCTTACTGCCAAGGAAGTCCTTAGAAGAAGGAACAACAACCCTCTGCTCTTACTATGGATCAAATGATCATCTTCTACCAGTCTTTCCTCTCTCCAAACTTCCCCCCTTTGTCAACAAGACCTCCATCCTGCTTTGCTGCTTTCTTAACAATACTTCCAAGTCACCTACTGTCCTAGTGACCATTCATGGACATTTGGGAAAGATCAAGGTGCTTGCTCTGACACTGGTGCTGATGCCAACTTCATTGAGGAGAAACTTGCTAAACTACTTGGACTCCCTACTTCTCAGATCCCTTGCCACGTTAAGGTAGGAAACAGCACTCTCATTGGCGCCACGCCTATCCTCCAACCTGTTACCATTGACTTGGAGGGCTCTCCATTTTGCATCATGTAACTCCTCCCAACCTATCTCCTTCCCTTTCATCCTTGGATTCCCATGGGATTGAGAGAGTCTTTGCTTAACTTTGATCACCCAAACAACAAGATTTCATTTACATGCAACAATGTTGTCAAATTACTACCCCTTGTATCCGGTACTCTTGGCCCAATCCCCTCCAAACTGAGCCTGAGTGCCATCTTTAGTACAATCCTGGATACTCTTTCTGCCAAGGACAAGGAAGGATCACCTTATTGTTACTCTGACTTCAAGTATTGTTTTAGTGAGGAAGAATGTAACTTGCTACCTTCTCATAGGCCCTACAATATCCAGATAAACCTTAAACCAGGCACCACTCCCCCCTGGGGAAGGCTTATTCCTCTCTCTGACTCAGACAACACTCTACTAAATAACTACATCAATGAGGAACTCTCCAAAGGTTTCATCTCACAATCCAAATCTCCAAGTTCTTCCTTCATCTTCTTTGTCAGTAAATCCAATGGCTCTAAGCGCCCTTGTGTAGACTATAGAGCCCTCAATGAGATCACAATCAAGGATAGATTCCCTATTTCTTCTGCTGAGGCTTTGACCAACTGCCTTGCTGATAGTTCTGTATACACCAAAATTGATCTCTGCAGTGCTTTCAACCAGGTCTGTGTTGCCTCAGGACACAAATGGAAAACAGCTTTCTATACACCCTTTGGACTATACAAGTATAATGTAATGCCTTTTGGCTTATTTAGTTCTCCCTCCACCTTCCAGGATCTCATGAATGAGGCACTTCTTCCATTCCTTAACAAGTTTGTTGTTGTCTATCTTGACAATATCCTCATATACTCCTAATCCCTCAATAACCATATCACCCACGTCTGTCAGGTATTCCAGAGACTTCAAGAATACAACCTATTTGCAAAATCTTTAAAGTGCTTGTTTTTCTGCACCAAGGTTGATTTCCTTGGCTAAGTTGTCACTCAAATGGTTTTTCTGTCTCTCCTAGCAAGGTGGACGCTATCCAGAACTAGCCTGTTCCCAAGACTTGCTCACAACTTTGTGGTTTCCTTGGGTTGGCAAACTATTGCCATAAGTTTGTAGAAATTTTTTTCCTCTTTAGTTTTGCCTCTCACTACCCTCACTTCTCCTTCTGTTTCTTTTGTCTGGACACCTGAGGCCCAGCTTGCGTTTGATGCTATCAAAGCCGTCTTTGTCTCCACTCCCGTTCTCTTGATGCCTGATCCTTCCAAACCCTTATTGATTGAGACTGATGCCAGCAAGTATGCTGTTGGCGGCGTGCTCCTTCAGCTTAGGAGGATGGGATGCAACATCCTATTGCATACTTCTCCCAGAAGCATCTTTCTGCCAAGCGTAATTATCCTGTACACAACAAGGAACTTCTTGCCATCATCAAAACACTCAAGCATTGGCATTGCTATCTTGAGAGACTTGACGAGCCTTTCCTCATTTACACAGACCACAAGAACTTGTTTTACTTTACCAAGTTGCGCCGCATCTCTTAGAGACACGCTAGATGGGTACTGGAGCTGTCAAATTTCTGCTTCAAGCTTGTGTACAAAAAGGGTATACTCAATACCCTACCTGACGCGCTCAGTTGTCATCCCTTATTATCTGATGTTGACAAAGACTATGAACGCCTTAACACCAAGAGAGGTCCTCCCACCTGAGAGCTTTCTGAAACTTAATGTTATCAGTACTATAACCCCTGATATACTGAAGTAAATCCACAAATCTCAGCTTTCCAATAAAACCTTGTCTCAGATCATTGACGCTCTTACAAACAATAAGACAGTCACAAATCCTTCATTCTCCCTGCTGGATGGTGTGTTATACTTCAACAACCTTTTGGTAGTTCCTTCTCTAGATCTTCAACAGCTTCTAACCATCACGTTCCATGACTCCCTTGCTGCAGGCCACTCTGGATACAAGAAAACACTGTCTAAACTCCACAATCACTTCTGGTGGCCAAAGATGTCCACTTTTGTCAAGTCATATATCAGTAGTTTCCTAGTTTTCCAGAGAAGCAAACACTCCACTCAGAAACCTGTAGGTCTTCTATGCCCCCTCCCAGTCCCTGAAGGTCCTTGGCAGTATGTCTCTTTGGATTATATTGTTCAGCTTCCTCAGTCTGAAGGTTTTGACGCCATACTGGTCATTGTAGACAGATTCTCAAAGCAGGCTATTTTTGCTCCATGTAGTTCTAATATTACTGTAAAGCAGACTGCTTCCCTCTTTGTTAAAAACGTCTTCATTCACCATGATACTCCAAGAGATATTGTCTCTGACCGTGGACCACAATTCCTTTCCCTGTTCTGTAAGGAGTTTATGACTCAGCTAGGTGTCCATCTTTCCCTTAGCACCTCCTATTATCCCCAGTCTAATTTTCAAACCAAACGTACAAACCAGACACTAGAATGTTTCCTTTGCTGCTTTTCCAACAAACAACAAGACAATTGGGCTTCTCACCTACCTTTGGTCCAGTATTCCTATAATGCTACTTCTCATTCCTCTACCAAGATGACTCTGTTCATGGCAAATCTTGGCTATACTCCTGCCTTTGTCCCTTCTGTCACTTTCTCTTCCTATTCCCTGTTAGCCAAGGAGTTTCTTGTCCAGCTAAAACTCATCCAGAATTCCTTAAAGGATAATCTCTCTAAGGCTATTGAGGTTTAAAAGGTCCAGGCCAACCGTCATTGTCAGGAAGGGAAGAGCATCCAGGTCAACAACCTTGTATATCTAAATACAAAGAATCTTTCTATCAGATGGCCTGCTCATAAGCTTGGTCCCCAATTCATAGGGCCTTTTCTTGTAATGGAAAAGATTGGGAAGGTTGCATACTGTATTCAATTTCCTCCAGGGTACCGCATTCATGACACCTTCCATGTGTCCCTCCTCAAACTCCAGGCTTCTCCTCCTCCTTCTCATCAGAATAACAAAGCACCTCCTTCTCACATGGTCCAAGGAACCCCTGAATATGAGGTTGACTCCTGATCAACCATTGTTACCACTATGGTAAACTCCAATACTTGGTTCTTTGGAAGGGATATTCTGTTGAGGAGAGTTCTTGGGAGCCACTGTCCAAACTTGGAAACTGTCCTGATGCCATCAACTCTTATATCCAAGCACATCCTGAGCTTGGATCTGGAGGGGGTAATGTCATTCCCTGCCCCAAAGGGCAGGCTCTTTAAATTTATTATTTTTGTGTATTTTCAATCAATTTAAAGTTCAGTATTTTTCTAATATTGAAGTTTTGAACTGAGAGTTAATATATAAGTATTTTAAACTTAATTACCTTGTTTTTTTGTCAATTTGCATTTGAATTGACATTGTTGTTGTTGTTGTTGTCTTTTGTTTCTCAGCTATAAAATTAGCTTTATATTCTCTACTTTAAGTTAGAGAAATTTTACTTTTTGCTCACCTTTCAAAACTCCTGTTTACGTTGTTGCCGCTTTCCCCAGCTTCATTCTTGCTGATCAAACTTCAAACTGGTCTTCTGTTTCCCCTTTTCTGTACCTGGTTTCTCCAACTTCTCCAGTTTCTCCTCTTCTTGGCTGCTTTCTCCTGGCTATCAGTCTCCAACAGAAAAGGCTTTTTCTTCTATAAATAAAGAGCTTTTGAAGAGTAGGCTTTAAGCCAAAATTCTAAGTGATTTCTTCCCCTTCAATCTTTTATCTAATTTTAAAACTTGAGATCTTAATTTCTAGAAATTTATACATTTTTATCAGTTTCATTTTAAATTTTAGCTTTTTCTTTCCTTAAACAGATGGAACTTGTAAAACAACAAGCCTTAGGCTTGTTGTATTCATTGTTTCCCCTTAGGGAATCATTCAATAGTTATATGTACCAATTTGCTGATGGAGAATATCCTAATATTGACATTCCCTTAGTTACAAATTATTCACTATTAAATACTTTATTTTATCTTCTTTGCTTAGGGTTCTTACACTCATTTACTCCTTTTGTGACACAATATAGGTTTTTAGCAGGGTTCTGTAAGATTATCTTACAGACAGTTCCTAAGTTTTTATATCTTTTAAATTTGAATTGTAATGCCTTGCACGCTCTAGTTTATAACCTTGCGCCATTATGAGCAAGACCTTACATCCATCTTCTGATATACTACCACTGGCTCCAGGATGTTGAAACCTTTCTCCCAATTGGCCTCATACTTCTCAAGCTACTCACAATTTTTTATTGTATCCTCACTGTATTTCCTTGAATCACACAGTTTACCACTTTACTCTAACAAGGTAGGTGTTACTCTCATCAACATCATGTCAGTCAACATCCAGGAATTACAGCTGGGGATTTACACTGGGTGCAGTGGTGAGTATCTAACAGGGGAAACTCTCCTAGGAGGTCAGGAAACATAATCAAGACCACTAGGGATGAGATGTTTGGAATTGGCACAACCAGAGGAGGGGCATCATCAACTGGTATTAGACTCTTAATGAAAAACTCACCAGTAGACAACAAACCCTAAGCTCTTCTGGGCACATCATCTAACAGGTACAGGAGCCTAGTTGGAGTCTCCTTGATAAGAATGGCTGAGAAAGAAATATTAGATCACAGATCTGGAGCTGTGGATCATGGCAACAATAAAAAGGGATAATAGTAAAAACCACAAATTTAACAAAGGGGAACAATATTTTCTAAATCTTCAATTTTTTTGGAAAACTTGGCAAGGTTGCAGAAAGATTAAAATAAAAAAGCCTGATACCAGGGGAGCTTCAACTACTCTTCAGCCCTTGGTGGTCTTCAGATAGGAATCAGAAGACAGCAGAGTCCTGGATGAGACTTTTTCTAGAAAGGAGACAACTTCAGAGCCACCTTTTTGCTTTAAACCAAAAATTATTAAATTTACAGTAAATTTTTATGATGTTTTCTGACTGAAGCTTTGGGTTTAAGCTCAAAGCAAAAAGAAAAACAGGTAAAGAAAGAGAACTAACCCTAATATCAACAATATAAGTGTCAGGGAATTCTTCCCTGACTACCAAAATACTGTTTTAATTAACAGCATTTTTAGTTGTCAAAATGCTCCTTCACCAGCCTCCAACAAAGTAGCTAATTTTGACTCAAGATTTGAGTCCAGTCACCTGGACGGGATTCAAATTTGGGACCACCTTGTTAATATTAACAATGATGTTAATAAGAAATTTGAAGTTATTTTATCTATTTATGAACATTCTATTCAATCAACTTCTGTTTTTGAACCCAAACCTAAAGTAAAGGTTAATATGAACCCAACACACGTCAGCAACCACTTGAACTCTGATTGTCTGCCTGACCAGCTATTTTTGCATACAATCATGAAACCAACTTCAGTGGCTCTTGACACTGTTATTAGCTGTCAACACATAAAACTCCGCTTCTTTTCCCCTTTGCGTACCATCAGATGGTTCCCCTTTCTCTGTTGTTTCCTCTTCTTTTGTTTCCTTGTGCTTTTAACCAACCAGGTAAAGAAAACACTTGTGAGAAACCTCTCAGAAGGTTTCTTCCTTGAGAAAATTAAATTTAACTCTCTTATCACCAATGATCTTCTACTCTTATTTTTATTCCACTAAGCACTAATTAAGTCAGCTTTTTACTATCTTCATTCTTGTTCCACTAATAAAGCTATTCCTTCTATTCTAAAAACTTGCCTACACTTATCTCTGCACCTCCTTTTGAACCATGAAAATAATCATTTCCTGTTCTGGATTCTAGCTATTTTCATTTCTTTGGTACTGTCTTTTGATGATCCAACTCCCACCACCAATTGGCACAATTCTTCTCCTGACAACTCTCATCAGAAGGAGTTCCTATCAAATGGTTGGTTTAAGTATCCCTAAGGTCACTGGAGAAGGAAGTTTCAGTACACTGGTCCACGTCTCCACCTCCACCAGCTGAACCTTCCTTGGTGATACCAAATGTCTCCTTCTACCTGTTATCTTATCTGGCAGGTTATTACTTGATGAGTAGATTCAGTTCAATGATGGGTTGGTTTGCATTCCTTGGGCACTTTGGTTACCTGGCAATGGTTACTGTTCCTATTGATTTGGTTATCACAGGCCTTAACTTAGGGGCATTGGCTCATCAGATTGGGAACTTGTTCCCTCTCAAGTGGGTCCCTGAAAATAAGATATCTGTTGTGATTTAGAAACTTTATTTTAATTTTATTAATTTTTAAGATTTTATCTTTCCTTGAGTAATTTAAAAGGAGAGGTTAAATTTTAAAGGTTATTATTATTTTAATAATTTACTCCCTTTTTGTTGTCATTTCAGCTTTAAATTTTGAGAGCAAATTCTGCTTTCATCTTGCTTGCACAACAACTATGTTCTGTCTTTGTTTTAAGTTCCTCAAACTTCTGGAATAACATGCAACTTCTCAACATATACTCAAACCACATCTCCCAAACTTATATTTTTCCTGTTTGAAGTTGCAAACTAGAAGTTTGGTACTTTATTTTATACTATAAATAAAAAAACTGGTAATGAAGAGTAGGCATAAGCCAAAATTCTAGGTTTTTTTGCCAAAAAAGACTTTAAATTTTAAAAATTTGTTTTTCTTTGAGTTAAATTTTAGTTTTCTACTTCTCAACTTACAAATTTTGTAACTTACATTTTCAATTTTCTTCTAATTTTTGAGCTCCAACTTTTCAATTCTTTAACATTCTCTTTATAAAGTTAATTTTTTAGAATTACTTAAATTCACCTAAAATTTTAATATGGTCCATTTTTCTTGAAGATTTACTCATAATGGAGGTACTGATTTAGAAAATTGCTGCTTTACTATCAAATCTTTTAAATTTTAAAGAAAATGTTTATAGATTTTTAACATTTTATTCTCATGGAAAATTTCCAACTATTGATGTACCTCTTGTAACAACAAGAAATTTAGTAAATACACTTTCTTACCTAGTCATTTTAGGAATGTTTCAAACTTTATCTCCTCATTTTAAAATTATAAAATTTAGCATTTCTATTAATGTATTATTTCAAACCTTACCAACTTTTCTATACCTTTTAAATTTAAGCCCTGAATTTCTTTACACTTTTATATATAATCTTGTCCCTCATTGGGCAAGGCCTTACAAGATCAGTGGAAACCCAGGAAGCAACAGGAAAAGCCTGGAGGTAAGGATTTTTTAAAATAGAACTTTATTAGAGCTCTTTAAGAGCAGCGGTATATAGGACCATGGCCATAGGAAATTAGGGATAGGAGAATGCTTTCAGATCATTTCTTGGATTATCTGGCTGGTCCATGCTGGAAATCCAACTACAGGCAAGGTCCAATAAATCACCATTAAATCATACTGGGGGAAATTTAATATTTTTAGTTATAATCATATATTTTTATCCTGGTCTATGCTTGAAATTCCACAATGCAAGTAAGGTCCAATAATAAAATATATAAAAGCAGGGCAAGCAAAAGCAACAGGAATCAAACCTGGGGCCTCTGGGCCTGAGTTGAGCTAATCAACCAAATCAGGCACCCAGTGCTCCTGTGAGTAAGAAAAGCAGGCATTTTACTAAAATTTTCAAATAAAAGGACTCCCAGAGAGGAGGTCAAAGCAAATGTTTTTAAAATTTTGGTTAAACCTTTATTATGAGAGTAGACAAGCAGGGACCAATAATGAGCCTGCTTGCCTTTTTAAGCAACAAAATCAAAACTAAAAGCCCAAAAAAGGGGAACCCCTGATTGGCAGGTAGATGAATTTTTCAACCCTGTGTTAGTGTCAGGGACTCACTTAAAAGGGAACAAGTCCCCAATCTTGTGAGCCAAGGCCCCTAAGTTAAGCCCTGTGATAACCAAACCAATAGGAACTGTAACCATAGTGAGGTGTCCAAAGTGTCCTAGGTATGCAAATCTTCCTATCAGGGAGCTGAACCTTCCCAATAGATAATACCCTACCAAATACGTCAACAAGTAGAAGGAGACATTTAGTCTAACCAAGGAAGTTTTGGATAGTGGAGGTGGTGTTGTGGAGCAGCCATAATGGAACTTTATTCCCCAGTGCCCTGAGAGATATTTGAACCATCCATTGGCCAAGGACTCCTCCTGGTGGGAGTCATCCAGTGAGGAGTTACGCCAGTCTGTAGTACAGGTTGGAACTTCTAAAGCAAGTACCACAGACAGGAAAGGAACTAGAAACCAGAACAGGAAATAATTTCCCTTTGTGGCTTCAAAAAGGAATTCAAAGATAGGCGTAAGCAAGCTGAAGTAAAAAGATAATCTTTATTGTTGAAACAAGTATAAATAATGAATGGAGCTCCCTTAAATACCTCAATGATTAGCTACAAACATTCAAGAGGATAAGTGGGTGGAAGGGGGCTATAAACCAGGTTTCACTAAAATTATGACTGAGAGGATCTGATCTATCATTAATGCTGAGATTTGGAACTTAATAATTTAAAATATAAACATATGATAGGAGATGATATGAAGAACAGCCAAAAAAGATATCACAATTAAGCGGTGTTTATGCTTAATATCAGGATAAAGCAAGTACAGAGCCTTATTCAAATATAGAGGGGTGGTTCAGTGAGAAGTAAGAGTGATGCAGGCAGCCAATTAGCATTTGAGAGGTAAGTAACATAGCTTAGTAAAATATTAACAATTGCGGAAGTAGAACCAATGGCAGAAGCAAAAGTTGAATAAATGAAGCCAACATAAATAGATTGTCAGGAATATTCCTGACATAAACCAGATCTTTACTGGGGTGCAATGCTGGAAAAGAATAGAGGATTTTTCTGTCAAAAATGCCCAATTTAATGAGGATTTATCCCCTTTAATTTGGGAAAATAAAAATAAAACAGAGAAAAAAAGGAACTCAATCAGTGCTGGACTAATTTATCATCTGGGCAGGTGCCCGCAAGCCTGCCAGCACCCCCCCGCCAACCCCTCAGCACCCAGCCAGCCACCTGCTTGCTCAGCCAGTTGCCAGCGGGCCTCCCAGCTGCCTGCCAGGCCCCTGCCAGCTGCCTGCTTGCTCCCCCGGGTCCCAACCAACTGCCAGTCACCCACCTGGGTCCCAGACCCCACTCCCCAGCCAATCAGAAACCCCCATAAATTGTAACTAATCAGAAAAGCCCCTGGTTGCAGGAAAGAAATTACTGAATAATGCCTGCCCTTCAGAGAAGAAAAAATTAAGGATTCAGATTTAAAAAACTATTCCTTCCCAACAAAAGAAAGCCAAACTCAAGTTCTGCATGTGACCCACAATTCTACCAAGAGCCAATGGTTTTCTGAGGCCCAGGTCACAAGGTTGAGTCCAAACTCAAACCAAATCATACTTTCCAAGACAAAAATAGATCAGGGAGACCTCAAGGATTGCCACCACCACATGACCCCCTGCTCAGGGAAAATCATTGGCTCCAGTCAAGAATGGCCAAACCCACAACAGATAACAGAAGAACAATAATTTGGCCTTCTTCTCAAGAACCAACTGCCATTTCTAGCTTCCAAGCTTCTGATATTCCCCATATCCTGCTTTCCACTCCCATTTGCAAATATTTGCACAGTAGGAAGCACTATAAATAAAGGACCCCTCCTTAGTAATAGCTTGTGCTATTATTGAGTTCAATACCCTCAATAAAGCTAATCCTACTTAACACCTCTAAGTCAACTTTAATTAGTTTGCCCCAGCCAACCCCCTCTAATCCAAGGAAGATGAATCACCTCATCTTCACAGCTGTGCTCACAGCTTGCCTTGGGATTGAAGGATATCAACAGGGACCAGAGTTCTTTGGCCCTCCACCAGAAGGGCTAGGTCATGACTACCACTATGATCCTGGACAGCTCAACTCTTCCACCACTGGTTCCTGGCCTCCTCTGGTATCCCCACACTCCACCCTATCCATTGTGGTGTATATCTCCATATAATATGTGCTGACCTACTTTGCAGGGAGCTTTGGGAGATACAACGTCCACATCAAGGTCTTCTGGTGGTTGATGACCATCTACCCAATTGTCACCGCCTTGACTGGTTTTCAATTCTCCAACCTTCTATCATACCTTCTTCAAGTAGTACCTACAGTGTATGGGTATTACATAGATAATCTAAGTTGAGCAGTTGAATGTAGACTAACATTTGGCTTCTCTTTAGGGTTCCAGGTTCAATCCCCGTCTGGCTTCAAGCCAGGATTAAACATAGTGTTCAAAACTTTGTTGTTTGTTGTTTTTAGCTGGTGTGGTATAATTGAGATTATCAATAAAATTAAGGTAGTCAGGAAAGAATTCCCTGACAGTTAGATGGGTTGGAAGGTTTTGGGTCAATTTCCAAAATCACTTCTAATTGACTGGGGGAGTTGGAATGGGTAGATGAGTAGACAACTTGGGAATCAGAGTTAAATTGGGCTATTGAGGTGGCCTCACTTGATTGGCTAAAGCCAATCTGTTTTAAGAGGGGGTGAACCCAGGTTAGTTAATAGTCTAAATTAATCAGAGTTTTGTTCACAGTTTGGTAAGGGGGATGAGGCAATAAGGGGACTTGAGAGGGGTATGATAAAACAAATCTCCTGTTGATTGTATGCACCAAGATTTCTAGGGAATTTAGAGGTTTGGCAGGATTTTGAGTAGATTTTTTTATTGTTGAGGGAACACAGTTCTATCAAGGGCAAAGGGGGAGTAACTTTACACTATGGCACCCATTTTTACTGTACCAAAAATTTTAGTGCAAAATTCTAGGTTGGAAACTTGTATCATCTTTATTCTCAACATTTTTAAAAAACATTACTAGTTTTGAGAAAATCAACCCCACTAACATTCAAATTAGTTGTTTCAATGAAACAGCTGAGCCCCTAATAAGTAAAGCTGCATTAAACCTTAAGAATAAGAAAGGGATATATAATAAAAGTCAATATTTTCTGATTGAGTTACATTCTAATCATTGGCCTTCATTGTTTCATGAAAGAATAGCAAGCAATATGAAACTAGGTTCAAAGCTTAAAATATTTGTGTTATGTTGCTTGTCAGATAACTTTTCAACTTCTGAAATTAAGATTTTTAACTTGTTGCTATTGAGCCAGAAGTCTCTATCAATTTGTGGCTATGTAAGACTTCATAATTTTTCAAAAAAAGTTGCAGTTGTATCAAAACCTGTGCTTAACCATCACCAATAAATTACTATTTCCCAAGAATACAAAAGATACAGCTCAAATTGAAACAATAGTTTTATTGATGAGCCTAAACAGGAGGAGATTGAATTGCTTGAGATAATAGGACTGTGATGGCCTTTATACCTAATTCTATGAAAATGAGATGATCAGGGAATTATGTTTAAGCAAGATTAACTCATAATTTTGAATCAGAAATATATTTATCAGGAGTAAGATTCTGAAAGCTGAAATTGAGGGGTTCCAGCTGACACCAGCTTGGGCTGAAATGGTTCAGTATTCACAGAAATATAGGTGTCCAAAGATGGTAAAGAAGAAACAGACAAACAGAGGTCTTGGCCTAAATATCAACAAAATAGGAAAATATCAGTTGAGACTTAAATTCTCAGTCCTGACAGGCTAATTATTATTAGTTATTTTTTAAATTGAAATCAAAATACATTTTTCACTTTAATGCAGTTCTTGACTTAATTGCTTCTGAAATATCTGAAAGTATGTCTCACAATGTACCAGCTGGAGTTCTTGAAATTCGATTTGTGAAATATACCTGTTTTGGTATTATGTTAATATTGTATTCATAAAATGTGACGAAGTGTTAGGAGAGCTATGGACTGTCTTTATAGAAGCTTTAAGGAAGTGATTTGGTCAGAATGGCAGTAATAAACCAGAAAGATTGAAAAGTCAGCCCATGGATCTAGAATTGAATTGTGGTAGAGAACTTATGTCTAATAAGACTAATTCTTTATAAGAAACATAGAGAATAAAGGGACAAGTCCAACTAGTAGCATAACTAGAAATTATATGGTGGGTTAAATGGAGAGCAAATTTATTTTGCTTTGAAGAAGGTGTAGGAGAGAGCAATGGTATTGATGTCTTTGAGAACCAAATCATCAACAATTTCGGGGTCGATGAAAAAGAATACAGGCATATCAACTTCTTCACCCGCCCGAAGCTTTTGCTCTTCAAAGCAGAAGCATTGGATCTTGTTGAAGTACTGTCCAGCCTGCTGAGGGACGACATTATATGTAGAAACCCCGATTATATCCTCCTCTGCCAAGTTTTTGGCAGTGAAAAAGGCAAGAGAAGATTCACCAGGTACCACATAAACCTCTCTTTGCTGTGGTACGAAACTCCAGTTCAAACTATCAGAAATGTTGGAGATGAAAGTGATGCGAAACTTTCTGCCGCCTTCGAGAGGCTTGATGTTGCTGGCATCAAATTTACTATCATGTGTTTTAGGTGTGCCACCTATGCCAGTTGCAGCACAAAACATTCTATATAGAGGGACAGAAGAATAGGTGAAACCGACAAAGACTAGAATAACCGAGCTTGTGTAGAGTAGAGTATCTACGATGCCTTGATTCTGTGCCTTATAGGTTCTGTGTTGATATTCCTTGGTAGATACTTCCCGGAGAACATTTCTGGAGGTGATGCTCGATTGTTTCAGAAAATCTTTGGTAAATTGGCTGCTAGAGCGCCAGCACTAAAGAAAGACGTGTTGGCTTTAATACTTATTGTAGTTGAATGTATAAAATTTATTGCATCACAAGAAAAAAAACTGAGATTAATACAGGGAATCTAATTTGAAGCTATATGATATACCTTGAAAGAATTCGTTAAGCAACTCAAAGGGCGGATATTATTTCTTAAGAAAAAGCTCATTGTATAGTATGGGGATCTCTAGTTTTTTTTGGTTGAAGGAGGTGATTACAAAAGCACAATTTATCCACATCCTTGTCTTGGTGTAGGGTTGAGCACTTGGGGTCAAGTTTCGCCTCGATTTTGATCGATCACGCCTTTAAAATATCTAAGATTGAACTAATCCAGGGGTTGCCTTTCTCGATTTTCGGTTGGGTGGCACAAGCTTCAACTGAAGATGAAAGGCATAAGGGCAACATTAAAGGCAGTTCAGAGCTATGATTGCATAATCGAAACGATTCATTTAGGGCTCCATGATTTTAATTATATAATAAAGAAGGTACATTAAAAAAAATTTAATTATATCGCCGTGAGGAATTTGAAATCCATAAGAATTTCATATTAACAAACCAATACATTTAAATCCTTCCCAGATGATAATAAAATCAGATTTTTCACTTATCTTGACTTCTTCCCAACAGATTGTGGAGGTCACGCCTTTCTGAACTCTTATTTGTATGTTGTGTACCTTCTATGCCTGTGAATCCTGTTTCCAGGCCTGTAGCTGTTATTTCCACTACTTTTCTGCTGTTGCTTTCTCCACAGCTCCTCCTGTTTTTGATCTCCTTGGCTGTTTCCTTTTTACAAAACATATGTTTATTTTTAAATGAGATAGGTCTATAGCCTGACTGTTTATTTGATGCTTACTATGGCTTCTTCCATCTTTCTCTTGCTAAATACTTTACATAAGTTAGTTCCTTTATCAAAGAGGAATTGTGAATTTGGCACCAGAATCTTTCTTTTGAGAGCTAGAAAAATTGGAAGGATGAAGCTGGACAGCAATATATTTCCTTAGACCTTGGTATATATCATCAGCTAAACATAATGTACATTAGCCAACATAAAAATATCTATATCTCCCTTAATTAGCTTACTGCCTGTGTCAATATTTTATTTAAGAAACATAGAGTCGTTTTCAAACCTGTTGAGATAAATGTATATTAGTCAGTTTAGAACGCATGAACTCAGTCTAAAAACAAAATCAAGGTGGATCCAAATCTATTGTAATTTAATATAAATTCCTTAATTTTTGATTTTGTTTTTAGACTGAGTTCATGCGTTCTAAACTGGCTAATATACATTTATCTCAACAGGTTTGGAAACTACTGTACTGTATGTAAAAATAAGGAGAAGAAATGTGACACTGTCAATTTTCATAATTTGATTAACATCCCTGCATTTGGGAATGTTCTCAGTCTTACTTATGCTAGATTTATTTGTGATGACAACCCTAATATACTCAAATATGCCTCTACATCTTTCAGAAAGATAGGTTATGTTAGTAACTGTGAGTGTGATGATAAGATCAATCATTCTATCAGATAGAATCTCTTTGCTACCAAAACCAAGCCCAGAACTAGCCAGCCCCTCTTTAACAATCTTGAAAAGCATTCCCAACATTTTACTTCCAAGTTTGCTGAGATGTTTCTCAGCTAGGGTCAAGCTCTACAACAAAGTTTTAACCTCCCCAACTTTCAAACCAACATGGTCAACCAATCCCATACATTTAGTTCAGCAGTGAAAAAACTTTTCACCTATCACAATGTTGAAACAGCAGGCTCAACCCACCAGCAAGGTTCCGAGTAAGCAGGTTTGTGACCCACAATCCAATTATCCAGTCACTTGAAGCCAAACTAAGAAGTCAACTTAAATTTCCAAATCCAACAACATGAACAGATGACAATCCCTTATGGTGGATACCTTTTTTTAGCGCTTGACTCATTACCAAGATCAGGCCACCCCCTTCATCATCCCACTGTGTGATCAACACAATCATATTTCTATATCCACAACTCACAATAACTATATAATATGTATCTCTCAATAAAGAATATTATCTAGTTTCCAAACATTTTCCCCTTTATACTCTGTTAAAACAGCACAGTTACAACATTGGTAGCAGAAGTGGGTTCCCCATCCTACTTCATCCCCCAAGATTCTGCCTGTTGCCCTTACTTGCCGCAGTCAACAAATCCTTGATAGAATCATGTCTGGCCTCCTGCTAGACTGTCAGGGACCCACTTGAGGGGAAACAAATTCCCAATCTGGTGGGCCAAGGCCCCTAAGTTAAGTCCTGCAATGACTGAACCAATGAGCACCATGATCATAGTGAGGTGGCCAAGGTGACCTAGATAGGCAAATCTACCCATCATAGAGCTAAACCAACCCAACAGGTAATAACCTACCAGGTAGGTCAACAAGTAGAAGGAAGTGTTGGGTCTAACCAGCAAAGGTTTGACTGAAGGAGGAGGAGTGGTAGTGCAACCATAATGGAACTTTCTTTCCCAGTGGCCTGTAGGATACTTGAACCACCCATTGGCTAGGGACTCCTTTGGGTGGGGATCATCAGAGGAGGAGTTGTGCCAGTCAGTGGTGGGAGTAGGGCTTTCAAGACCCAATACAAACGTAGACAGGAGAACTATAAACCAGAACAGAAATAGAATTCCTTGCATGGTTTCAAATAAGGGATCAAAAGATAAGTGTGGGCAGATGTAGAGAAGAAATAAATCTTTATTGTTGGAACAAGTAAAAATGATAAATATGGCTCACTTAAATAACCTCAAAATAGAGGCTGTAACATTTTAAGTGGCTATTGGGAAATAGAGGGATTCACAGAGGATTCTCATGATTATTATGAGTGAAACTAATACCTGGGTGATCTGTGCCTCAACTGGTGCCTTAAGGATAATCATTAAGATATTTGGGAGGACAGAGGAGAAAGACAAAGCCGCAATATCAAAGACAATTAAGCGGTGTAAATACTTAATCTTTGAGAAGATCAAGTACAGAGCCAGGCCCAGGAATGTAACCAGTGGATTCAAAAGCAAAAAGAAGAAGAAATCAGCCAATAAGAGTCCAAGCAGTAAGTGACGTGTCTAAGAGGATTACTAATGTTTTTGAAAACAAAACCAAGATTGAAAGCAAAATTCAAATGAGAGAATTCAATATAAAAAGGTAGTGTAAGTTGATCTGGAGATTGTAAACTAACATTTGGTTTGTTTTTAGGGTTCCAGGTTTGATCCCCATCTGGGTGTCTAAAAATTGGTTGTTGGTTTCCTTTTCTTTGGTGTTTGGCATAGAGTCCTCCAAATAATTTATGTAGTCAGGGAAGAAATACCTGACATAGACTGGGCACCATACATGTCTGGTATCAAAATACCTGATGTCTTTGTCCTATACCAGAACATGATAATCCCACTCTCTGCTTTCAACGCCCTGTTGGCACAAGGATTCTTCCAAACACCTACCACTATTTCTCAAACAACAGAAAAAATTATCATGCCAGCCCACGTAGCCCAGAGACTTTGAAGTGCCACCTTGGAACATTTTTTTGGAGCTAACAATAACAACACCACGGCATGGATCCAATCTTCTCAGAGCAAGCTGGCACAAATTAAATGCCCACAATGTTTCTGGATTGCAGAAATCTCCATTTGGTTAACACATGATGCTGGTACCTGGTGCAACAAGTGGCATGAGGATCACCCCAAGAAATATTAGGACACCTTCAAGAAGGACTTCCTGGAAAGATTTGTGCTGAAGGACACCACTCTTGTGATCATACATCAAGTAAAGAACTTGACCCAGACTTGTACAGTGAATGAGCTCACCTGAGCATATGAGGAACTCCAACTACGTGCCCCCTCAGATATGGCCTTTGCCACCCCAGCTACCCATCTCATGTACTACAACACACTTAAGTCACATGTGATGAGACACATCAACCTGGACCAGGTGACCAACCTGCAGAGCCTGTATTGCAAGACAGAAAAAGCGGAACAAACTTCCAATGCTATTCACAAGGCACAGGCTGGGAAAAGAGAGCGACCCAAAGACTCTCATCCAACTGGATGTTCCAACTGCCCACCTCCTGGGAACAACATCAACAACTCAAACCATAAATCCAAAGGTCAAATGGGCATGAAAACAGGAACAATGGGCAGTCAAACTGTACCCATTTCTGCTCACAGCCACTCAGTACTCTACATCATTGCCAGACATCCAAATAAATTGATGTCCTATCCTTTCCGCTTTTGCAGTTACACAGGCTCAGCACTCTTGGAATCAGGCGCAGACCAAACCTTAGTCAACAGCAGCTTTGTGTATAATTTCAAACTAGCTACTAATCCTTTGCGGATGAAAAACGTGGTCCTAGCTGATTAACACCATATTGCTGTGACACGGGAAACTGCCCCCTTCTCTGTCATGCTAGAGAACCTGCATTCCACCATCTAGGGTCCAGTCATTAATTTTCCCAAATTTGACATTGTGCTGGGACTAGACTGGTTGCAAAGGAATAACTCTCACATAGACTGGGCAACCTCAGTATTGACCATCAAGCATGAAGGCGCCAATCACCAGATCTACCCTGACTCAGCAAATCAGCTCCTGCGCAACCACTCTTTGTACACATCACAGAGATCCTGGACAAAAAAGATGACCTCAAGGCAATCAACTGGGACTCCTGCCAGTACAATATCATACATTTCAAAGACCACCAGGACACCACTACTCCTCAATATTGCAGAATTGTAACCCATCATCTAGAAATCTTCAAGGAGGCTCTACCTGGGTTGCCTCTGGAAAAGCATATCCAACACTCCATCCAACTCAAATGTGAGAGAGGGGGCTAAACTAACTAAGTTTGGCTCCCATCCTGGAGGGAGGATCCACCAGGACGCCATCCAGTATAGGACTGGCATAGCCGCTTGAAGGGATGTCCATAAGGAGGACACAACAGACACCCGGGGAAAGTAAGAATCCAAATCCATTAAGATCATTCTGCTAAGCAACCAGGATGTACACTTAGGAGTGAGCTCTGGGGTGCCCAAGCCTTCCTCTGAAATCAGGACAGGTGGGTCCTTAGAGGGAAGGAGCGTGGAGTGGCCCAGACTGAGGGGTATAGCAGAGACTGTTTTGGTGGTAGAGAGGTCAAGGTCATTGCAGGTCAGGCTCCTCACCGCATTCTCACTAGTGGTGTATATACCCTGAGCGTGTGCAGGGATATCTTTGAACATATTCAAGAGCTGATCAGGGTTTGAACCAACACAGAGGAAAGAATTGGCAATACATCCCCAAAGATCTGGAGAGGTAGACCAAATCATCACCAGAACTGGTGCCAAGGTAAAAGCCACAAACTTAACCAGAGTGACTAACATGTTTAGAGTCTGGAAGTGAAGCCCAGAAAAATGCAGATAATTCTGTTGTTTTTAACCCTTAAATTTCAAACAGAAGGCTCAGGAGTAAACAGAAGGACTCTTAAACACCAGAACAGAATAGGGAACAGCAACCGCGGACCAAATGGTTTTGAGAACGTATATGAAAGCTTTATAAAGTGTATATAAAGCCCAAGTGCAAGCAAAAGCAAAACAAGTACTAAATTGAACTTTAAATAGGTAAATATATTAAATTCTATAATAATTTTTAAAATCAAGTTGTTCTATTCAAAGCAAAAGAGGAAAGCTTTAGCCTTGACGCTGAGGACGCAGATAGGCACTTCAGGAAGTGACATAAGGGCCCGGGAGACAAGGGAAAGGTAAGGAAAGTGAAAACTTTTACTAAAAATCTTAGAGAACTGTAGGGCCAGATAGGAGACCCAAAAGAACCAAAATTCTAAAAGAGAAAGCTTTAAAACTTTATTTTGAAAAGAATGAGCAAGCAGGGGACCAAAAGTCCCCTGTCTTGCTTTAAGGGACAGGCTTCAAATTTGAAAGGTCACCTGACCCAGGAAATGGGTCTGATTGGCCAGAAGAGAAATTTTGTGAGGGCTTATCCATTGAGTTGGAGGGTTTTGCAATAATTTCCAGCTTCAATTCTGATTGGCTGGCATTGCTGGAATGATCTAAATCAGCATTCAATCCAGTTGGATTGGAATTTGATGGTTTAGCAGTAGTGTGGCCTGATTGTTTGGACTTAATTAATTTTAAATGTGGTCAAGCCCAAGCCAGAAGATAATCCAAATTAATTAGGGATTTCTCCCAAGTGGGGACAGAGTCCAAAGCGCCATTATTTACCACTTGAGAAGGGTATGCTAACACAAATCTCTCGTCAATTGTGTGGGCTAAATCTTTAAGGGAATTGAGGGGCTTAGCTGGCTTCTGAGCAGATTTTTTTGTGCGGCGCAGGAAGATTGTCCTATCAAGGGCTAAAGGGGGAAGTGACTTTACATCAAAGGAGCGGTACCCAAGGTGCAACCTATCTACTGCCTTACCCCAAACAAAGATGACGCCCTACACGCTTACCTCAAAGAGGCCTTGGAAAAAGGCATCATATGCTCCTCACAGTCTCATTTTGGCACTGTGATATTCTTTGTGGCAAAGAAAGATAGTACCCTTCAACTAGTCACATATTAACAAGCCCTAAATGAGGTTACCATAAAAAATTGTTATCCACTCTCACTCATTGGCAACCTTTTTAATGCCCTGGGCGGTACCACAGTCTTCTCCAAGATTGACCTAACTGCAGGCTACAATCAGATCTGTATCAAGGAGAAAGAGATACCCAAAACAGCCTTCCTCACTAAGTACAGGTCATATGAGTGTGTGGTGCTCAAATTTGGGATGACAAACACACCATCAACCTTTGTGACTTTTATGAACAAAGTGTTTCCCCCACATTGGCAAACACGCCCTGGCATACCTGGACAACATTATTGTCTATAGCCCTTCAGTAGAACAACACTATAAGGACTTGGAGGCAGTCTTTGCTGCCCTGACACAATATAAACTGCTAGCCAAGCTGGCAACAGTGCCCATGTTGACACTAAAAATGTTGACAGTGGCCATGTCAACACTTTGTCAACATGGCCACTGTCAACTCAAAACTCTAAATCTCCTATGTTTTTTGCTAGTTGCGCTAGCTTAATTCTTTTTTTTTAAAGTGTTCAGGGGTGCAAACCCAGAAAACACGACAAAATTGTGGCCATCTTGATACGATTTAATATTAAGCTTAATAAAAAACTCAATTTAACCTGATTTTTCCTTTATGTTTACTAATAAAAATTAGTTTATTTTTTATTTGTTTTCACGATGTAAAAGTGTCAATGTCAACACTTTTTAAGCTGAACTTATTTTTAATAACAAAACTGAAGCATCTACAGTAAAAAAATAAGTGTGCATTTAAAAATATTTTTTTATTGAATTATTATATTGAAAAACACAGTGCGCATATATCTGATTGTTGGAATGTTCATGTTATATATATTTATGTGGCACTTATTACGGCTTTAATATATTAAGTGGATTGGATGCTAACGGTGATCCAATAATTTAAGTGTGACTTACTATGTAAGTTACTATAGAATTTATTATTAAAAATAATGTCAACACTCGTAAATGTCGTTTATTTGCTTGTGATTACCCCCTGGGGTGGAGTTAAGCAAATTAGAGTGGTGCAATTAGGCCTAGATTAATATGCCGCCTCATATAAAGAATGTTGTAAGTGACGTTGTCAACACTTTACCCTTTTCAATATCTACCAATAACTTATTAACAACTTTACTTAAGCGCAATGGTAAAATATCATATTCCCACTACCCAAATATAATTTTTAATAAAGAAATAAAGAACCTTGATACTTTTTTAACTTATTTTTATATGTTTTTTTTAATTTTTATATGTGAACAAAAATACACAGGAAACGGTTAATTTTTTGCTAGCCCACATAAATTTAATTAAGCATACTATGTTTTTTCATAGTAAATTTTCAAAATAATGTCAACAGTGAGAATGTTGTCAAAAATAATGTCTACAATTTTTGTAATTGACAGTGAGAATTCAGCTTTTTTTACTAATTGTCAATCATAATGTCAACACTTTTCACTTCTCACATATAAAACTTTATGTTTTATATAATAAAAACTTCTCATTTTTTGATATGTTGTATTTTTGACTTTGCTCATTCATATTTTTTAATTTTTAAAATAAAATCTATATCTAAATATAATACTTTTGCATATTTCTCTTAACTTTTAATTTTCTATTTAAAACTTTAATAAAATAAAAACTATACAAATAATTTTTAACATTTAAATGCCAAGAAAAACCATCTAAGATTTACTTTTTGTACATTATACTTTTTAAGTTGTTTTGTTTGTTTTTTACATACTTTGCTTTATTTTAAATCATTTTACTTATTATTTTAGGACAAGAACACCTCTAAGCAGCCAAAGGGTACCAAGCGTCCCTCCAAGTCCACCAAAGCCACCAAGAAGAAGCCTGGCTCTACAAAGAAGGCCACCCCCAAACCAGCCCCAAGCCCTCCCCTGAGCCCTCTCCTGAGAAGAGCCCTGCTCATTCCACTGGGGGAGAGGAAACTGATGGCTCTCTTACAGAGCACAGTTTTTACAACTTGGCTTCTGACAAGGAGCCAACCAAGAAGAAGAGCTCAGCCCAAAAGTTCCCACCCAAGGATAAGTCTCCTGCACATGAGGAGCACCACGACAAGCCCCCTTCTGCTTCCCCACCCCCGCCAAACTCTCCCCCTTCAAGCTCATCTGGGGATGATTTGAAGCCCCGCCCCAATTACTTCCTTGGCTTCCGCCATGCTCCTGCTGGCCCTTGGGACCCTCTGTTGGCCCACAACATCTACAATGTTGGTGGCAAGTTCAAGGTTCCTTCCACCCTACCCAAGTTTTTCCCCATCATGAGTGTTAAAGGTGGGCTGGCCATGGTGGCCAATGGATACATCTTCTCATGCAACAATGCCAACTGGGGCTTTAAGAGCCGCCATTACACCTGTGAGGACCACTCCTGTCCAGTGCGGCTCAACACTGAGCGCTGGGACTTGGTCCAAACCATAAAGGGCAAGTATACCTGCATCATTTCCAACACTACCATCTCCCGCCTCCTGAAGTGGTATCTGGTGCAGATTATGCCCACTTCCAAAGACCTTTCTGCCACCCAGCTGGCTGTGCTTGCTTGCAAGTACCTGAACCCTACCAACCTCAAGAGGGTTCCAACTCACACCCAGTTGGTCAAGTTTGTGAGTGATAGGCGTCAAGCCTCAAACCCCCTGGCCAAGAGTGCCACCAACATCAAGAACCTGGTCCTCACTGATGCCCTCAAGAAGACAGAGGATGGTGAGATGTTCTTGCTCCATGACAATGGGCAGGAAGTGGAGGATAGGATTGTAGCCTACGCCATAACCCAAAACCTGGAGCAGCTGAACACTGCTACCACCTGGCTGTGCGACGGCACATTTGCTACTTGCCCCCCTCTCTTCAAGCAGCTTTGGGTCCTGCATGGGCAGTTCAATGACCAGGTCATCCCTCTTGTGTTCTTTCTCCTTCCTGGTGCCAAGACAGAGGTCTATGCCAGAGCTTTCAAGATCTTCCAGGATGCTTTGAGCTCCCTTCCCATCAACCAGCTCCCCCCTCCCACCCACACCACAAGGGCCAATCCCTCCTCCGCTGAGAAGGATGAGGCAACCTTAGCGGCTGAGCAGCTAGCTCATGCGCGCTCACTTGGGCCAAAGGTGATCATTATGGACTTTGAGCAGGCTCAGTTCAGAGCCTTCCAGGCCAACTTTGATGGAGAAGTCCAGGGCTGCTTCTTCCATTTTTGGCAGGCCCTTGTCAAGAATCTAAAGAGTGAGAAGGACCTTTTCAACAAGTATCTTAACAATGGTAAGGGTAAGTGCCGCTTTGCCCTTACCCAGTTTTCTGCCTTGGCTTTTGTGCGCCCGGAGCATACTGGGCTTGGCTTTGAGGCCCTCCAGGAGGATGCTTATATCAAGAAGCACTCCATCATCTTTGAAGGCTACCTGGAGTACTTTGAGCGGCAATGGGTGGGCAAGAAGATGACTGCCCGGAGAGATAAGAGCGGGGCCACTGCCCCTTGGAACTGTCAAGGCGCCTGCCTCAAGGGGGGAGACAAAGACCACCTCTAGCCTGAGGTTTGGCACAAGCACTTGAAGACCAAGTTTGGGACTAACCTCAAGTTCAACAAGTTCTTCTCCAAGCTGCAGGAGGAGCAGGCCCGGACTGTCTTCAAGTTCTGCGACCTGGCCAACCAGGTGGCCCCCAAGAAGAGGAAGTCCAAGGAGCAAGACTACCAGGAGGACGTGCAGAAGGTAGTGAAGAAGAAGTACAAGGTGGCGGAGATCAAGAAGTACCTAGAAGATGTTGCAACTGCTCTTGCTGGTGGCTTTAATTAGCCAAATAAACTTTGCTTTGCCTATATATTTTTTACTTTTAAACTTTTGATTTTTTAATTTTTTTGGATATTACTAATCTTTTTAGGTATAAATGGTAAGTTTCAGATACATTTTCAATGTGGTTTTGTAAGAAATATCTTATATTTTGTTAATTTATCTAGAAGCTATGAGTTAATTTCAGTTATGATTATATAAAGTATAATAAATTAAAATTATAATTTTCTTATATTTTGTGGTTAGTATGATATATAAAATATCTTTATTTTTGGTTCATTGGATTTTTAATTTTTATGGGAATAAAAAATAATTTTATAATAAAGAGTGTAATTTACATAGTGAACTGAAGAATAGTTGCTTATATCTCCTTATTCTTATTATTTATGGTATTTTTTTGTTGCATTTTTGAACTTCCTGGGGTCATTTTAGTATAATAAAGTATTTTAAATATTTTTTATATTAAAAATGTTCAGGGTAAAGTGTGCCGTTAATTAAAAAAGTGTCGACATCCAGGAAACAACATTAAGTAAAACCGGGTTGTCACTTTACTATAGTGTCAACATTAAAAGTGTCGACATGGCCACTGCCAAAATTTTTAGTGTTGACATGGGCGCTGTTGCCGCCAAGCCCTCCAAATGACAATTCTTCCTCAAAAAGTTGCCCTTCCTGGGACATGTAGTTTTGAAGGATGGCATCAAACCTGACAGCCAGAAAATTCAAGCTATCTGCAAGATGCCACCTCCCAAAGAAAAGTCAGAGCTCCACACTTTCCTGGGAATAGTTGCCTATGTGTGGTGGTTCATCCCCAATTGTGGCGTCCTGACTGCACCTCTGTCTACCATAACTGGCGCCAAATCCAAATTTGTATGGACCCCACAATGTGACCTTTGCTTCAGACGTCTTAAAGAGAAAATAACAACTGCACCCATCTTGCAATACCCCAAGCGTGATGGAGAATATCAAATGAAGAAAGACGCCTCTGAGGCATCCATTGGGGGAGTACTATAAATCAAGAATAATGATGGTGAATTCCTACCTGTAGCCTACAAATCACGCAAACTCATAGACAGTGAGTGCCAATACCCAATACACAACAAAGAATTGCTGGCCATTGTACATTGTTTGGTCAAATGGCGTTGTTACTTAGAACAACAAGAGGAATTTACAGCCCTGACCAACCACAAATTACCCATATATTTTAAAGCTTAGGCAAACCTCTCCCCCCAACAAGCACAATGGATGGAACTCCTGGAAAGGTTCAACATGATCATCCAGTAAAAACCTAGACCAGAACTTGCCATGGCAGATGCACTCTCACACTTATATGCTAGGGCCACAAGGGGCAAGAATGGGCTTGAACCAGACTGGCCCCTCCTGGTACTCAGAACAAAGGACAAAGTCTTCCCCCTGGCACCACTGACACCACTAAGGAAACAGCCACCAAAAATGAACACCTTTTTGCAGATATATACAGAGCATTGCACACAGAATGACCAATGGAACCACCATCCCTTACATCCCTATACACCAACAAGTTGACACCATTCTATTTTACTACAGAGACCTAGGACATACCAAGAGCCACAACCTTTACAAATTCCTCAAAAATAAAGCATGGTGGCCAACCCTATATTGGGACGTCCAAGAAGTTCTTGACCAATGTGAAGTATGTGAAAAGTTTTTAAAAAGAAACACCCTGTCTAAGTCTGTATTGCCTATTTGTTCACAAATACCCTTCAAAGTATAGGCCCTCAATATTGTGGGACCCATGCCAGGAAAGCACAACAAAAAAAGTACATCATTGCTGCTATTGACTTTGCTACTTGCTGGCCAGTAGCACAGGCAGTGAAGACTCACACAGGTAACAGCATACAACAATTCATAGGAAAGGAAATCAACAGAAAGTTTGGAAAGCCAGAACTCCTGATAAAAGATGGGGGCAAGGAATCAAAGTTCAAGAAAACCAATGTATACTTTATCAAAATATAGGGTCCAGCACATAGTGACGACACCTTACTATCCTCAGGCCAATGGACACATGGAGTGGCTTAATGGTAGCTTAGTGCAGGCCTTAGCCAAGCTCACTGCCAAGAGACCTGAGGACTGGCATAAGCAGCTATTGAATGCATTTCTTGTATGCTGTACTTGTGTGAACAGATCCACTGGGAAAGCTCCTTTTGAGTTGGTATACAGCACACAGCCAAATATCATTCAAGCAGTGACAGGATCTAAACTGGAAATTCCAGGTAAAGTCCCCCTGCATTCAGACCCTCAAGTTATAGAGGTCAATAGCAAACAAACAGAAAAAGGAAATGAATGTCTGCAAAAAACCTTTGTCCCCATCCAAGATAGACATGAAGTTGGGGACAAAGTTTGGGTCATGAATGTTGACAAGAACAAACTACAACCCAAGAAAGTAGGGCCAGCAATCATTCTGAAGGTAAACAACAATAACACCTACCTTGTGCAAGGGCTTGGGAAACGCAGGCAAGACAAGACCTTACACCACAATTGCCTACAACTGTCAGGAAGCCAGTCATAGGTAGAGGCATTGGGCGGCTTGGGGTGAGGGGTGGTTGAGCCGGCAGGTAGGGCCCACCATAGAATGGGTGCTAACTTGATAATATAAGATACAGATTGGCCGAGCAAGGACCAGGGTCCGGAGTTGGGGACCATGGAATCCACCAATCCTGTCAAGGTAATATAGAGTACTCTAAACATTTGGGTAGAGGTGGTCTTGGCTGCGGTGGGGGTCTCCATTAGGCGGTCAGGTTGCGGGGTTAAGGGAGGAGTCATGGGAACAAAGTAGGTAGGCAGATAATTGTACTTGTCTTTGAACAATCTGGGCGGCCTCTTGTACCACTTTTCTTTGCAGCCTATAATTTTGGTCTCTCTAGTTCTTGCCAAAGGGTTGGCAATGAGTATGTTTTCCAAGTTGAACTTAGAGTATTCAGGGTTTGGCGGGTATTTGGTGAAATGCAAAGGTCCAAAGGGGGCTCTAAGGGGATTGTGTCAGGAATCACTTACCTGACAATAGTTATCCAATAGATGAAGACCTATTCCAACTTCCAAATTTGGATGTTCTAGGGTACTGCTACTCAATTAGTTGACAATAAATTTCTTTTATGCCCCACAGTAATGCAGATGCAAGTAAAACCTGCAAGAAACTCAATATCATAATGCATCTAAAAATAACCTGTATCATGATTCCTGCCACTGCATGTGAAGCATTACATCTGGTTTCACACTCATTAAGTCTATACTCCCAATTCCATCTCCCCTAGTATAAGAACTCCCATCCACATCCCAAGTTAATTGTTCAATTAACATTTATTTCTTCAATAAAGCAATCTTGCCCTATTATCCACTTGAGCGTTTAATAGTATCTCCTTAGAGGAGATGATTGTAATATCCAATTTGTGGTCCTTAGTTACCATCTGGCTCTCCTTATTCTTGTATTATATCCTGTCTCAGGGGCCAGCTACCTTATTCTTTCCTAGTTCTTGCCCAACCCCTGTCAGGATAACAGGAGTACTGTGAAGCTCCAGCAGGTGAGGGAGGAGTCAAAGCAGGTACTGGCATGGCTCACCAGATGATGGGACCTAGCTTTACCAGATAGGAGAGGTCCTTTCCTTCCACAGCCCAGGGTCCTGCTGCTGGAAAGGCAGAATCAATCAATCATATAAGTGCCAGATACAGCACTCCCAAAAATTGACTACTCTGGCCAGTGGCGTCAGAAGTGGATGAGGTTGATATGATTGGTTTGGGCGTCAGGGGTGGTTCCATGGGGACCAGGTAGGCAGCAGGATTGTTGTATTTCCTGTTGAAGATCAATGAGTAAATGGTGATTACTTTGCTGTCACAGACAATTTGATAGGGTTTCTTGGGGGCGTTTGGGAGAGTGTATCACTGCAAGTCTTCCAAGGTCCAGGGTTTGTGATCAGGGTTATGGGGATACTCAGTGAAGTGCACAGGACCAAACAGAGTGTCAGAAGGGCAGTAGTAGACAAACGCTTCTGTTTTGTCAACTGGAGTCTGGCTATCTATCCCAGTGGATGGATGCTGATGCTTGGGTGTATGCAGATGGAAGAGTATCAAAAATATGTATGGAAACAGATTGGTGAACCAAAGGTTCATAACAACTTTATTTGGTAAGAATGACAATACAGAATTCTTCTGGTGCTTCTGACTTATATGATCATTCACATGCAGGTGTCTCTGGAAATTCTTCTGGTGATATCTGTGTGGCCAGGCTTTGCGTCTTAGGTTCTGCTGTTTGGTTGGCTACTTCATGGTCATTTTTGGGGTTTTCAGGAACAGTTGTTTGGCTTTTTGGTGGCCCATCTTGGCTTGGCTGATCATTGGTTCTGGCAGGTTTGGCTTCTAGGATTATAGGGGTTTCCCAATTTGATCATCATTTTCAGACTGGCTTGACAGGCTTTCCTGAGGTCAAATAACTTGATTAAAAAAGGAATCTCCAATTGGGGACCCCAAATTACTTAATAGATGGTGGGCTTGAACTGGGTTTACTGGGCAGCTAAAAATAGCCTGCCCAGGCCCAGCCAAACCCATCAAGGCTTGGGCGTAGCTTTTGGGGCCCAGAATGGGCCACTCAGCTGCCACCAGGGCAGGAATGATTCCTGCACCTGGATTTTTGCTTTTTGAAGTGGATCCAGGTGCGGGATAATCTCCCCCACCTGCTAGCCCCGCCTGGTAGCTAGAAGCAGGTTCAATTCCCACCTGGGGCTTTGAACTTGTTACTTTTGTAACAACCCCTACCCTGCAGCTTGAAGAGCTATCTCCTGTTTTAGAGAGTAATGGTCCCTTGTTTGATGCCCCAGCTGTATTCTTCTATATAAAGAGGGTCCCTTACAGACTTTAATGAGTGAAAAACTCCTATTAACAATGCATGTGATAGAATCTCAACTACAGGATTCAAACCCTGAAACCCTTGGGGCTGCCAGCCTGCAGGTCCAGCTGCCCGCGTTTTTTGATCTCAAACCAGAAAAAATTTGATTCTGGGGGAATTCCTGAGACCTACCAACTTGGAGCCATCTATACCAATGCCTTGCCTGCAAAAAATCCTATTAGCTCTGCCAATGAGAGCTCTGACCTGATCAAAAATCCCAAGATAACTGGGGCCACCACTGATGGGGAAATGAAGAAACTTTCCTTAGATTGTGGGCCGCCAGTGTCACTGTATATTCCATAATGCCAGGAATTATACGCCTGAGTAAGAAAGCTCAAAAAGCTGGAAAGTTGTTAATAAAATTAACTGATTTGATGCATTTAAATCAAACAGTTGATTGAAAATGGGTTACAGCTGCTCCAGTTTGCCAGTTGTATTTGATTCCCCCTTACAAGCTGAAGTTGATAAATTGACGTAATATGAGAGTCACCAGATATGATCTTATTTATCAGCATGGTTGTCAGAAATTGGTCACACAAGGATTCTTTGCAACCTGGACCAGATAAGTTACTTGACAATGTGGAAGGAATAGGAGACCAAGATTCAGGTGGTATTGCTTAGTCAGTTTTCTGATATATATTGAATAATTTTCACTGTTTCAACTCTTAAGAGTTGAGTCCTCCCAAAATTTTACTCAATAAAAATCAAATATCCTCTGGTCTATTTTATTTTGAAATGCATTCTGTAGTAGGCCTGCTGCGCTACATTCCCTACAATTTACTTCTTAGCAGAATCATTATGGAAAGATGGGGTCTCACTGTTGGCACTTTGTTGTTGCCTCTGCCCAATGTCAACCTGATGCCTGCAAATCTAGGAGTTTTCTCTACTGTAACCAAAGCTGAGACATTTGTAACATCTCAGTGTCCTGAATTCTACGCCAAAGACTCATTGATTCTCTCACAGGCTATTTATCTCAGGCTATTTTGGTTAGGGTTAAGCATTTTTCTTAACCCTAGTGTATCATTTGGAAATTTTACAGAATGGTATTTGAATCTCTGTTGGTGGTTAACCATCAACTCTATGTGTATTTGGGTGGTGACTCCTCACCACCTAGAGACTGCTTCTTTCTATCTGACAATTTCTGTTACAGCCAGAGGATGAAAAATCCTACAGCTTAAAAAGGGAATTCAAGTTTCCCCATCCCAATCCAACCAATGAGAAATAACCTATGCAGGACGCCACTGAGGGTTTCCAAACCCTGGTAGATGGCACCAGCAAGACCAAGGGGGTTTGAAAAAGTTTTCTCATGACATATGGGCATACTTATACCCTGGGCCACCGGGAAGTTGCCTATCATCATTATTGCAATAATGTGACATGAACCTTTGGCTCAACCTGGTTATACCATAATTGATTTTAGTTCTATTTAATTTGCAGTCTACCTCCTGCAGTTCCGTACCTCACACCCAACAACCCCAAGAAACTGCAGAAAAACCGCCTAAACTATATTGTCCACCAGGAGCACCCTTTGGCCCAGTACAATTTACTGATTATCCACCCAACCTGGCATATTCAGAATTTACCCTATAGGAAATCCTACTCCACAACCCCAAAGCCAGGACCCAATAGACTGAGGTTATTGGCTGATAAGGAGCCTGGATCACTGTGCCTCCCCTGCTGTTCCAATACAAATACAAATACCTGTCCGCATACCTAGTGCTGATGACTCCTCCCCTCACCCCACAGCCTGGCCACCCGCAAGAATCTGTTGCTGCCAGTGAATCCACTTTAACCCAAATATTTGGGGTGGTTTATATCACCCTTACTGGCCTCCTTGATTCCATGGTGCCCTCTGGTGGCCCCTGGGCCATTCTCAGGAAGTCCTTATCATATATTGTAAGATTAGTGTAAATCCTGTGATGGGTCCTCCCTTCAGGGCCTGCAGGCTGTCTTCCCGCAAGTTCTGAGGAAACCCCAACAGGATGTGTCCCTGACAGGGATGGTATAGTGCCAGGGGTGGTTCAGCAGGATGATTTCTAGAGTGGGCAGTTGCCTGGTTGTCTACTTGAACCAAGTTGAGATGAAAGATCACTAAAACTAAATAAGGTAGGATTTGATCAAACCAAAGGTTCATAAATATTTTATTATCAAAAATGACAATATGGTCATCCCCATACTGCCAGGGTTTTTATACCAAGTGATTTTGCTTCTTTGATTTTTGTGGAATTTAGGTCTGTGGGCAATTTGATGGCAGGGCATGGATCTTGGCTTAGGGTTTCAAGGGCAGCAGATCCTGATTATGCTTGCTCTGGTGAACAGAAGTGGCAAAGCTTTGTTCTGCTGCTATTGTTCACCATATCACCTGAGATGGCCAATTACATTACCCATTCTGGACTTGAGACTGGCAGTAGCTGATGATTATTGGCAGGGCTAGAGGTGGGCCGTGTTTTAACCTCCTTTAAGCAAGCTACAACTTCTGCATAGATTTGAGTCTTTGGTGACACATGGTTAACAGCAATCTGGCAACCATTTAGGGAATTATCCTTACTGTAAATTCAGAACCTAAATGTAAAAAAGCAGGATTGTCAAATCCTTGGTCAAAATTTCAAATCACTTTTACAGGCAACTCAGCTGAGTGAAAATTAAAATATTTAATAAAATCAACTATTTAATTTGACTTTCTTTTGATTTATTTAAATTGGCAAATTTTGAATCCCTTAAGCAGATAACTCAACTAACTAAAGACAAAACACAACAAGCAAATCTGGGATACATGAATCAGAAATGCAGGATTCTAATGTACAATTTGAGATTTCCTGTATTTTAAACAAATCATAGACATCATGTAAAAATTAACTAATATTAAATTGTGGGATTGTCAAATCCAAGAACCAAATTTCAAATCATAATTGAGGTGAATTTGAAATAAGTATAATTTATGGGTATCTCAAACAGGAAGTCAAAGGATCTAGAGTGGATTTGTTCCAACTCTTTTAGGAATCTTATTAATTATCAAAAATCACCCTATTCCATTTTAGGATGGCTAAAATTTAGATGCTTGATTACAGTAGATTTTTGAAAATACTAATAATAAAATAGAACTATATATTACAATCTATTTTTATCAAGTTGCCTTTTCCTTGGTGTGTTGATAAAAATAGATTGTAATATATAGTTCTATTTTATTATTAGCATTTTATAAAATCTACTATGATCAAATATCCTTAATAGCAATACATTAACACATAGTGTAGTAAACTGATGGTTTATCTTTCCCCCATTCTTTCTTCCTTGAAAAGAAGTTTGTTTGGCCCCTGGCTATGCTGGGGGCCAAAAAACTTTAAAAAAATTTCTGCACCATCAGGAGGGTGGCTCATATATAATTATATGATTTTGAGTGCAGAATATTGCATCATTTCCAGCTTATAAAATTTTATATTTCACTTAATTTCATGTCTAAACATGGTTGTTGAGATTGAACTTTTCATTTGATTTTATCCAGAGTGGAACTTCTTGATTTTTACTGATTTTTCTTAGTTTTTTACTGTACATTAAATTTGGATTCCAGTTCCTGCAATTAATATTTGAGTTTAATAGTGGCATTCAAAAGTGATTTGAAGTTTGGTTCTTGGATTTGACAATCCTGCAATTCCAAAAAACATAGTAAACTTAATGAAACTGGTTGATGGATTTAAACACTTCAAATCTGATTCCAGTTAATTCATTTTAGCCATTTAAAATATGCAGTTTGACTTGAAATTTGCAAAGTGTCTATGAGTTCCTGCATTTTTAAAAATTCAAACAAAAAATACAAAAATTTCAATTTAATTAAAAAACGGCTATCCTGCAAAAGTGATTTGAAATTTGGACCAAGGATTTGAAAATCCCACATTTTTACGTTTAGGTTCTGAATTTACAGTACAGCTTATTTATTTCATTTGGTAAAATCAAAGATAAGATCAAGAGCTTCTTTTTTGCATTTTTTATTCAAATTCTTAATTAATTTAAGATTTTATGGTAGTTTGAAGTTAGGATGCTTAGTATAATGCTGTTTAGACTAATTATAAGGCTCAATTGAGCTTTGAACTTCAATTGAATCATATTTTAAATAGCTATTTTTAATATTTTATTATTATAAAATAGTTCAAAAAGGATGATGTGCATTGTATACTGCTCATTATCTTCAATAGTTTGCATAAGTGGATAACAAAGGGGTTATTTATGGTAAGACACACCACCTCAAAAACGCCATCTCAAAAGGCCATTTCAAAATACACCATCTCAACTTTTTGCTATCTCAATTTTATAGTAAAAACACCATTTCAAGTTACAGCATTGCAACTATGAAAAACAGGTTTTAAAATTTCAGTTTTTTTGAACTCCAAAAAAACTAAAAAAAATCCAAAAAATTTTAAATAAAAAAAATTCTATGCTTAAAAAAGCCTCAAAATTTTAAATCTGTAATAAAAAAGGGGGTCAATTAGAAGCAACAAGGCTGTGTAAAGGGCAAAAGTCAAAATATACACAAAACCAACCATTTTCATCTATTATAACTATGATCTATACTTTAAAATAAGTAAATATTTGTACCAAATACTAAAGAAAAGTCAAAAAATGATAAAACTGAAAAAAATAAAAAGTGCAATAGTTTATTGAGGAAGGCTCATACATTGGTTGACAGTGCTACTGAGATAGCCTGAAGATGCTCAAGCTTTCTATCCTTGGGATAGTAGGAAATGGCTAACTCGCTGATCTCTGTGTACTTTTTTCACCACCTTAGTTTGCTTGGGGGATCACCTTTGGTCTTTATGCCAGTCTTAAAGAGCCGGGCAGAGATAGCCTGCTGTGCTTTAAAGTGAATAAGAATCTTATTGAATTTAGGCTTTTTTAACCTGCCCCTAGTTACAAACTGGCTATGCCACCCTTCAAGGGAAGAGGTGGTCTTTATCAACCCGTCTTTGACCTTCTTGAAGCAGTTCCAGGTTATTGAGTCACTGCTTTTTCTGATGTGACATGCTCCTTGGAAAACTTCAACCCATTGAGCTTCAAAATACTTAATGAAGGGCGCAAAGGCAGCCTGGTTGGCAATGATATATTAATGTCAGAGGAGGGCGTCATAGAAGGCATTTGTTTCCTCCTTTCTAACCAGAGCAAGGGCAGAAAAAGCAGTTGAACATGTCCTTGGCCTCTTTTGTGCCTTCTGCATTGATGAGCTCATGCATCTCTGTGCATTTCTGATGGTGGCAACAGAGTGCCTGGCAATAGTGAAAATAGCATCCCTGGGGGAGCTCTTAAAGTCTCAAATGAAGGCATTTTCCTGAGCCTGTTCAAAATCCAATATCAGATATTCATGGTAGGGAAGGCTTTTGGGCTGCTTCCTGGTTGGGGTGACTTCCTCTTCCTGTGACTGGGCCTTCTTTTTGTGCCCTCTGGTCTCCTTGGGCTCCTCTTTAATGGTTGGGAGGATTTCATCCAACTTGGCCTTTAGGATTGTGTCAGGAACCAATTCCTGACATCATTAATTGTCCTCAAGGGACTTTTAAATTGTTCACAATTATGGTATAGGATTTCCTAAGGACATCTCAACAATTTCCCTGGTTATCTAATTCCCCTGATGATTGTTTCACCTCCAGGGTATTGTGAAACTCAATATTATTTCATTATCAAAACCCAACTGCAATGTTTCACACTTGTGATCAACTGAGCTTAACCCCTTGCTCCTGATACGTAATAGATGTGATTGAGATCTCCTGATGTTGGACATTATGATTATTTAAGTGAATAATGCCCTTCCTTAATTCTTGTTCTTTAATAAAACCTTTATCCTGTTCCCAATTCACAGATTTACTTCTTGTTACAATAGTTTGAAATAGGAAACCTAGCTAGTGCCAGAATGCTTACTACTAATATTAGTGGTGGCTTGGGTGTATTAGCTTTGCTACTATGTATGACTCTCTTCTTGATCTCCCATAACACTGATTTGGTCCTCTTGGTTGTGATTCCTGCTATGAAGAATGTGAGCACTACTGCTGGGTTGATGAAAATGGCCACCTTGCCTGAAATCAATATGGAATACTGGATGGAGTACAGAGACCTTATTCTGGTGAAGTGGGTCCCTGACAGATTGTGAGTGCACAGACATATGTTTCCTGCTTCTTGTTGGGAAGGGAAAAGAAGATCAGGGGAAGAACTAGATTACCAACCTGCCCATGGATATTCCAAAGCTGGCTGAAGATCTTTGGGCAGGTTGAGAAAGTGCCATCTGCAAGCCAAGTCTTGCATTTTAACAGGTTGCACAGATCCTGGCTTGTGGCAAAGCAAATGATGAGCTCAGGGGCATGTTGACTATTGTTGTAGAGAAGGAATCTCTCCTCATGGCGGGATAATTTTTGTTCCTCCATAAGGATCAATTGGTCAATGGACGTAGCACTGACGCATTCAGTGCTCAGAGCATATATCTGATCAGTGAGATATCTCTGTAATTTTGAGGCGCCACCAACAGTGGCAATTTGGGTATCATTTAAATTGAGGAGGGCATCATTGACAGCCTCAGTGGCAGTTTGGTCTTTGGTGGCTGGTATGACCTGGCAAAGAAGCCAGCAGATTAGTTAGTATAAGGGATTAACCAGCTCAGCGCAGTCATGCCCAGTAGTCAGGGCCTTGAATCTTGTAAACCCATAAGTGGTGAGCCTTGCTGGGCACCTAACGTTATCACATTTATAGTGATGTTGGCGGATTGGTTTCTTTTCATTGTTACAGCTGAAGCTATAGCCCTTATAAAAAAACTGGCACCCCCTTTCTTAGTCATGATGGGGTAGCTGGCTGAGCATATGGCGGGCACAGAAAAGGTGCCATTTTGATTAAAGATATTATGCAAGGTGTATAGATCCCAGAGCTTGATTTTCTCATCTGAAGGAGCACCAGGCTCAGGCTCCTGTTACCCTTCCTCTTCAGGCTCTGAGGTGGGATCAGAGTGGAGGTTGAAGTTGAACAACTTCTCTTGGGGGTCTAAAGGGGAGTAAACAAAAGGAGAGTGAGGAGGGGTGGGGCTGATTTCCTCAGGCTCTGGGGATGGCATGGGTGTCTTGGGAGGAGCTTTAGCCTTAGAAGGCTGCTTCTTGGGGATAGTTTTGGCGTTTTCAGCCTTGGGAAGAGTGGCTTTGGACTTATAAGCCTTGGACAAAGCTTTGATGATAGGCTTGGGAGGCATCTAAAAGTAAATTAGTATCAAAATATGGGCAATTTAGGGGCAGTTTTCAAAGAAAAATATGGAAAAGTTTTAAATGGTAAAGTAGTGAATATTTTTACATAGAATTGTAGAAAATCTCTAAAAATCTATACTATCAAAATTTCAATGATCTTTTATTTTTTAAAAATGTTTTTTATTAGTAGAGCAAGTAGTCAAAACTTTGAGTTTTGACCAAAAACTTGTAGTCAAATGGTGTTTTTGAAATGAAGTAATTGAGCTGCTGTAGCTCAAAAACATATAGATGTTGAACTTTTTTATATTAAATTAACAAATCCACGGTGGAGCTACCTCAACTAGGTCAAAGAGTAAAGCTTGAATTTCATAAAAACTAGCTCATACAACTGGGGTTAAAAAGTACCCAGTTGTTTAGAGGAAGCCAAAAATACATATTTTCAATTTTTTCTATGTTTTCTTGCATTTTTATTTAAGTGATATTTGGCATGAAAAATTAATTTTTAAAAGTGGAAAGCAAGAATTGCAACTGGGGAATCAATATAGTGTAGGGGCGTCTTATGTAATTTCCCCTTATTTCCCCCTATCTGTTACGTGCATTAAATTAATTGGGTGATATAAACCCGGTGGAATTTGAAGTGACATAAATCAAAATAGCGTAATCACATCCTTTCATTTTAAAATAAAAATAAAAAACTTTATTAAGGAAACTCCTAAAAACATATCCATGTAAAAATAAGTTATAAATTGCATATAACAAAACTGGTTTTTTAATCCATCAATGATAACCACTAGTAGGACTACCATAGTGGCGTTGTTTTAGGTAATTCTTATTATAAGTGTCTTAAATTAATACTATAGGAATATGTTCTGATTGTATAAAACTGGCTTTGATTTAGTGCAGGAATAGGCTTATTTTAGCTTGTTATAAATGGCGTAAATTGAGATGACATAAAATTGAGATTGCATAAACACACCCCACTTTAAGTGATTTCATATGTAAATAAAGTTAGCAAATTAAGATTTAATTAATTTGACTCAAAATGACAAAATTGAGATGGCGTACTTTTGAGATGCTGCATTATAAATTTATAGGTGAATATTAACTATTTTATTAATTATTTTATTTTTTTGTGATTTAAAATCACTAACGCAAAAACGCCATCTCAAATTAATTTTGGGATGGCTTAAATCAAAATGGCATTTTTGAGATGGCAGGTGCTACCTTATTTATGGATACAAAGTTAATCAGCTGACTTGAAGTCTGTATTTTACAAATAAAGTGTATCAATTACATTTATAGATTTTAGTTTATTTTTAACAAGCCTTATCATATAATTTTTATTCTAAATTACATCATCTGATACTGAGTACAGTAGTTTTCAAATCTATTGAGAGAAATGTATATTAGTCAGTTTAGAATGCATGAACTCAGTCTAAAAGCAATATCAAAATCAAGGAATTTATATTAAATTACAATAGATTTGGATCCACTTTGATTTTGTTTTTAGACTGAGTTCATGATTTCTAAACTGACTAATATACATTTATCTCAACAGGTTTGAAAACTACTGTATAAAATATAGAGATACCTTGGCATGCTCCTTTTTTAACCTACATTAAAGTCCTGATTTATCAAATTCAACTCATTATCCATGATACTCTTATCATTCCCTATAAACTGTTACTCCAGATTCTACAAAAATGAACTCTGTTAAGTTTTCCTCATCCATGCTACCATTTTTCTCTTTGTGAGCTTAAAAAAAAGAGAAATGACTTTTATGCCCAAAAAAGCCTTTTCCTTTGTTGCTGGTGATAATCTGACTGGCTTTATCAAGCACTTTTTAACAAAACTGAATTTGGAAGCTCTGAGTTTTTACCAGTAATCCAAAATAAAAAATTGGATGAGTTTATTGAAAAATTAAAAGACCTGATGAAGAATTCTCCTCACAAGCATCTTCCAGCTCTGCAGTCCCTGGTTACATTTGGTTACTCTCTTAAACAGCTCAATGATCTGGGCTTTAACATAACTAAAAGTGAGTTTGAATACTCAAAAAGAATAAAGATTAAAAATGGAATGTTAAATAAAAATATCCAAAAAATAATAATGACAACAATAATAAAGCATCAAAAAAGAAATCACCAAAAAATAATTTAAACATTACTTAAAAACTCTTTTGAAGCAAGCCAGTTCACAAAAAAAGTCCTGAAAAAGTTTTGAAGAAATTAAAAAAGTAATTAGCTTTTATTCAGCCAATATTAAACATTCTCTTTTAAAAACAAAAAAGAAATATATGAGAATTATGATGCAACAAAGATTCCCTCCTTGCCTGCCAACATATCTCACAATACACAGGGGACGCTCAATGAATTGCCTCATGATGTATCTAACAGTATGGGTCAATCTGATGGCAGTGTCAAATTACAGACACTATCTCCTAATTAGGAGCACTGCCAATTTGATACACTGATCCCCATGCAAGTTGTTTCACAGTCCAAAAATCTTATATAGAACCAGCCACTGTGCCACCCCTTGTGGCCTTGTGGCTTTCCCCATATAGTACAGTAGTTTTTAAAGCTATGGCAACAACCAAAAATACCTCAGATTTAAATAAAATGATATCAGAATTAAGCAAAATTCCAACTATCAATGTGAAATATACCTTCTGTTAACAGGGCTTTGGCGTCAATAAACAAAATAGGTCAAGACAGCAACAAAGTGCTCATGCGCTAAACAAGACTATTCAAAATACATTGATTCACAAACAAAATGGTGTGAGTTGACCTTTGGTGTACATAAGATTACTATATAAATTGGTGACAAAATACACCCAAGCACAGCAAGTCAAAAATCAAACAAAAAACAAAACATAATAGCAGCTTGACATATAAAAAAACCCACTTTATTGTTGTGTGCAATGTATTGTAATAAAGAATGATAACAAGGCATCTAAAATAAGGCACATAATCTGAAACACAAATTTTAAAAATATTGTGTTGAGTGTTTAAATTTGGCGTAAAATATGTGAAAAAGGACAGAAATTATTTTGGGTGTTCTAAAATGGGCGTTGTAAAATCACAAACAACTAATTAAGAAATAAAAAATCTATAAGTGGAATGTTAGGTGGGGAAAACTATAATTAAATATCCATATACAGATAAAACAAAAATTAAAATTAGAGAGTAACTTAATTGAAATTTATTTAGTATTTTATTAAATTTTTAAAATGGAAGGAACACAACAACAGAGTAACAATGCACCTGTTGTGTGCTGCAGTTTCAGTTACCCCTGCAGGTCAAAGAACATAGTTAGTTCAATGCAATTGCCTACTCAGGAAGAAGACAGGAGAGGAGAGTTCAATAGTGAGGTTGCACTGACACAACCAGTTCAAGTAACACAATGTGCAAGGGTGCAGAGCATCAACCCTTGGGTCCCCAAGCTGACCCAGAAGCCCACCAAGGTTACCACAATAAAAACAGTTAGAAACAAAGAGATCAAACTTACCTCTTTTGTGTTTGACCCTGTCTACCACCAGGAAGTAGTCCCAGCAGCCATGCTGGAGAAGGTGAAGCCTGTGCTTGACATTAGCTAAAAGCCCTACATCAGTGATAGCAATCAAGAAGACGTCAAGGAGCCTGAGTACTTCCAAAAATGTGGAGGGGTAGCAGGTGCTCAAGAAGGTTGCAGCCTTCTATACCAAGGTGCCCATGCCTTGTGCGCCAGTCAGCAATCAGTATCCAGGCTCATCTGAACCCACCAAGGCCACCCAGAAGTGCATTCCTGACATCAAGCGCATCATCCTTCTCAGGATTATGTGGGAATCTGGTGACTACAAGGCGGCCACAGCTCTTTTTGGGGTGGATCCCAAGTACACCAGTAAAACATTTAACACATATATCAATACTGACCAAGTTCTTGCCACAGAAAAATCATTGTGTGTTTCAACCATGCTCATCAAGGAGCACAAATGGGTAATCTGCCAGTGGATAAAACAAGACTGCCATCTCCAGCTAAAAAATATACAGGTAATGATTAAATCTACTTTTGGGTTCAAGGCTTTGATTTCCTTTTACTACCATGTGGTAAAGGATCTGCATTTTTTGTGAAATAATATTGGGGTATTCCTCTACAATAGAAACAGCCCAGATAGCATCAAGTTACAGAAAAAATATGAAGAGGTGTACACTGCCCTCAAAGCCAAAGGGGTTGTCTAATTTTATTATATCAACAAATCAGCATTCAGCTTGTCAATGTACAATGGGTATGGCTCTGTCCCTTCAGGCTCCAATGACAGGGTAGCTTGGCGTGCTGCAGTCTGTACCACAGTCTATTCAATGGTAGTTCTCCTTGGTCCAAAGGGGATCAAGCTTTATCAAATGATATTGGGTTTGCACAATAGCAGGATATTCTAATCTTTTCTCCAATTGGTCCAGGAGCACCTGAGGCGCACAATCCCAGGCTTCACCAACATCATTGTGTTGAACAACGTTGGTCTCCACAAGGTGGCAGATATTCTTGCAGAATTTCTGATTATTGATACCTGCATTGCAGTTGGCCCTCAACCATTGGCCATAGCAATTTGTGCCTTCTCTTCCTCCCTGCCTATTCTACATTCCTAAATCCCATCAAGGAGGTCTTTTTGGTGGCTCAAGCAAGTTGTCAAGCAAGGGACGCCAACTGGAACCAAGTACCTGTTTGATTTGCTTCAGGCTGGGATCCATACCCTTTCAGCCAAGACAGTGGCTTAATTCTATGGCCACTGTCAAAATACCAGGAGCATTGTGATGCTCCTCCAGGTGAGGGAGGAGCAATGCAGGTACCAACATGGCCCACCAGATGATGAGACCTAACTTTACCAGTTAGGAGAGGGCCTTTCCTGCCACAGCCCAGGTTTCTGCTGCTGGCAAGGCAGAATCAATAAATCATGTAAGTGCCAGATACAGCACTCCCAAAAATTGACTACTCTGGCCAGTGGCGTCAAAAGTGGATGGGGTTGATATGATTGGTTTAGGCGTCAGGGGTGGTTCCATGGGGACCAGGTAGGCAGAAGGATTGTTGTATTTCCTGTTGAAGATCAATGAGTAAATGGTGATTACTTTTCTGTCACAGACAATTTGATAGGGTTTCTTGGGGGTGTTTGGGAGAGTGTATCACTGCAAGTCTTCCAAGGTCCAGGGTTTGTGATCAGGGTTATGGGGATACTCAGTGAAGTGCACAGGACCAAACAGAGTTTCAGAAGGGAAGTAGTAGACAAACGCTTCTGTTTTGTCAACTGGAGTCTGGCTATCTATCCCAGTGGATGGATGCTGATGCTTGGGTGTATGCAGATGGAAGAGTATCAAAAATATGTATGGAAACAGATTGGTGAACCAAAGGTTCATAACAACTTTATTTGGTAAGAATGACAATACAGAATTCTTCTGGTGCTTCTGACTTATATGCTCATAGAAATTCAGGTGTCTATGGACATTCTTCTGGTGATATCTGTGTGGCCAGGCTTTGCGTCTCAGGTACTGCTGTTTGGTTGGCTACTTCATGGTCTTTTTTGGGGTTTTCAGGAACAGTTGTTTGGCTTTTTGGTGGCCCATCTTGGCTTGGCTGGTCATTGGTTCTGGCAGGTTTGGCTTCAGGAGTTATAAGGGTTTTCCCAATTCAATCACCATTCTTGGACTGGCTTGACAGGCATTTCTGATGTGATGGAACTTGATTAAAAGGGGTTCTCAATTGGGAACCCCAAATTACTAAATGAAGGGTGGGCTTGAACTGGGTTTACTGGGCAGCTAAAATTATCCTGCCCAGGCCCAGCTAACCCCATCAAGGCTTGGGCATAGCTTTTGGGGCTCAGAACAGGCCCTGCAGCTGCCACCAGGGAAGGAATGGTTCCCGCACCTGGTTAATTGCTTTTTAAAGCAAACCCAGGTGCGGACAAGCTCCTGCCACCCGCTCCCACTGCCTGGTGGCTGGGAGAGGGTTCAAATCCCAGGGTGGAATTTGAAATTGTTACTTCTGTAACAGCCACTCTGATTTACCTCTCCCTGTGTGCCTCTCCAAGCAGCCAATCAATTAAAGACTTAGCTTTCCTGACTATTTTTTATATTTTGGTTTACTCTTTTAGATTTATGTATTGTATTTTTGTATTTAAGTGACTCCAAGCCCTAATTTCATACAGCAGCACTATTGACACAGAGATTAAACTTTTATATTGTAAATTAATTATATCTATTATATTCTATGATGGCTATCTCAGATTTTTAATATCACAATATGATAATTACTGTAAATTCAGAACCTGAACGTAAAAATGCGGGATTTTCAAATCCTTGGTCCAAATTTTGAATCACTTTTGCAGGCAACTCAGCTGAGTGAAAAATAAAATATTTAATAAAATCAAACATTTAATTTGGCAACCGCCAGAATTAACTCATTCTGCAAGTCAACTTACTGAATGTTGACAAATTGTCAACATTCAGTAGGTTGACATTATTTTGGTTTTTTTGCCAGAATCAGGCATTTCCAAAACTAAGCTAATTTTTCATAGTTAATTATTAAGTCAGAATTGCAAAATTAAAAAGGAACAGGCATAATGTTGACACCATTTAAACAAAGGCTTAATTTTAAGCTAAAAAACTAATCTAATTTACTATGAAAAGGTAAGTTTCTTTGTACTTTTACATTAAGGTCAACTACAGTAAGTAATATCTGGATGTTGACCCCAAATAAGAATTGATAAATTTCTTAATAAAATACACAATATTCTAAAAATAACTACTTTTTATATTTTATACTAATGTTTTTATTAAATATATATTAAGATAAGCATTGAACAAAGACATATGCCAACTTTAATAGCATTCTTTGTATTATTTAGATATTTACTGTTATTTTAAACTCACTGGATAAACTATAGCTTATTTCTGGAAGTCCACTTAAGCCAACACACATATGTTAAAACTAGAATTTATATATTTAATTAAAATGTTGACTTTGTGTCAAATTGACGTATTGCCTAAATTGCAACAAAGGGGTTTGGCTAAGCAAACAAAGTGACATAATTTAAGCAAGATTTAATAGAAGAGTTGCTATAAAAGAACACTGACTGCCTGAATGTTGACACCTTCACTTATTTATTAGTAAAACACTGCCGCTTAACAAAAAGCACTCATAAAATGGTATGGTAATTCAAGCCAAAGTACCCAGGGCTGTACTTTAGACTTCCTTCTACAATCCCTATTATTTAATTTTTAATAAGTTACATATGCAACTCTTTAATTTTTTTAAATTTAAAAATAATCAATTTTGGCCTTAAAAAACCAACTCTGGAAAATATTAACCAAGCTTTATAAGTGATTTACATAGTGTTTTTCCACTTTAATGCTGACTGTCAGTATGTTGACGTCAAATTAAAGTGTTTTTTATGCTGACAAACTAAATTAAATATTTTTGACTACTGTGAATACCAGAATGTCAACTTTTTATTTAAACATGGTTTTTTTCTATTCTTTACTAATAAACTAGCTCTAAAATTACTTTCCATATTTCTATAAACTATTTACTTAATAATAAAAAATAAATCAAGTGATTATTATTTAATTTTATTCATGTATCACATGATTATTCTTACTTTATGAACTCTACTCTAATTATTGTAGGAAAAATCTTCCAAGAAGCCACAAAATAACCCTAAGTCAACCAAGAAAGTATCCAAAGCCTCTGGAAAGGCCCAAAGTCCCTACCCCAACAAAAAACCAGCCAAAGAGCCCTCAACAAAAAAGAAGACAAAGTAGAAGACCCCATACCCTGAAAGCAAAGAGCCTAGCCTGACCCCTCCTCTTCTCCAAGCTGGTACCAATCAGAAGGAGATGAGGTTCCACTAAACAAACAAGAAAGAAAGAAGATACCCAAGAGTCCAGAACCCCAGCCAAGCCCAGATTAATCAAGCTCAAAGGAATCAAGCCCTAAGGAATCAAGCTCATCCCAGTCCAGAAAGCGCAAGAATCCAACTCCAGATAATTCCCCTCCACCGCCCAACAAATCTGCACCTCCATCCTCCTCATCAAGTATCAATAAAAAAGATCCTGATGATTACCTGTCTGACTATCATCAAGCACCAATTAGCCCATGGTGTTGCAACTGAACCAATGAGAGTTCAGTATTGGAATTGGGGAAGACAACAGTCCAATAGGAAAGGACAGAATACTAAGAATAAGGTATTGTTTATTGTAGGATATTGTGATTAATATACTAAATGGGGAAGCCACAAGGCCACAACGGGATGGCATAGTGGGGAGTTCCATGTAGGGTTTGGAGCTGAGGAATAACTTATGCAGTGATCAGCATGTTGAATTGGCAACGCTCCTAATTAGGATGAAGTGCCTGCCATTTGACACTGCCATCAGATTAACTCATAACGTTAGATACATCAAGGGGTGACTCATTGAGCACCCCCTGTGTATTGTAAGATAAGTTAGCAGGCAAGGCTGAAACTTGGTTGCAACAATGGGATCCCCTAAAGGTTCACAATATATGTAACGTGAAAGGAGAGTTTAAGCTCCCAAAGAAGTTCCCTCGGTTTTTCCCTCTAATGTCTGTCAAAGGAGGTGCAAGTTTAGTCTGTGATGGCTATGTTTTCAATTGTAACAATCAGAAGAGAGCAGGAAGAAGCAAGTATTATGTATGTGAAGATAGAAGCTATGCTGCCAGGATCAATACAGAAGGATGGGATAAAATCACTAGTGAAAAAGGAGAGCACACATGCAATGCTCCAATAAATCTTATTGAAAAGCTTCTAAAGTGGTACCTCTACCAAATGGTCCCAGTCTCCAAAGATGTCAAGGCTTCTGATCTGGCAGTTAAGGCCACCACACACCTATGTAATGAGAACCTGAAGCTCATCCCTGACTGTGACCAGTTAGTGAAGTACATATGTGACAAACGCCATGACCTAGTCCCCCATAAGAAATCAGCCATGGTTCAAGAAGACTTAGTCTTGACAGAGGAGTTAAATATGTTCAATGGTGATGAGGCTTTTCTTTTACATGATGATGGTCCTACAGCAGAGGCAAGAATTATATGATATGCTACACAACAGAACCTGGAGTAGTTGTGGGATTCAGAGACCTGGTTATGTGACGGTACCTTTGCAGTATGCCCCCGCCTTTTTACCAACTATGGGTTGTACATTCCCTTATTGAAGGCAAGGTGCTCCCTTTTGCCTACTTTCTGCTTCCTGGGGCAGCAGAAGAGATCTACACAAGGGCCTTTAAAATCCTTCAGGAGGGCATCAAAGCCCTACCCAGTAATAGAAAGAGTCCCCCTGGCCATAACACTAGAGCCAATCCAGATGATGATGAAAAGGATGAAGCCACCCTTGCTTCAGAAAAAGAAGCTCAAGATAAAGCACTTGTCCCCTCAACTATAATCATGGACTATGAAACTGCCTAGTATAACACTTTTGTAAATACATTTGATAGAGAGGTCCAGGGGTGTTTTTTCCATTATTGACAGGCTGTCAACAGGCAACTAAAGGGTCTACCTGAGCTCAGCAAGCTCCACCGTCTAGATACATCAGGAAAGTGCAAGTTCTTAATTCAGCAGTTTGTAGCACTAGCCTTTGTAAAGCCAGAGCATGCTGAACAAGCCTTTGAGCTCCTATACCAAGATCTATATGCCAAGAAACATGATGGTGCCTTCTACCCTTTCATTGAATATTATGAACCACAGTGGATTAGATGTAAGGTCACTAAGCGCCAGAGCAAGCCCAGAGCCAAAGACAACTGGAACTGCTACCAGAAAACTCTTAAGGATGAGATGAAAACGACTTCATCTTTGGAGGGCTGGCATAAGCATATCAAGTCCTCCTTTGGAATCAAGCCCAGATACAACACCTTCTATGAGCACCTCAAAGTCTAACAGGGGAAGACTGCTGCATCCATCAGAAATATTGAGAACCGCCCATCTAAGAAGAAGAGAACCACCAAAGAGAAACAGTATCAAGAGAAAATCAAGGATGTTGTCAGGGCCAAATATAAGCTTTCAGAGATTGGAGAATACATCAAGAAGATTGCCACAGTTCTTAATGGCAACCAGGTTATTGCAGTCTAGCTTTTCATTAAATTTATTGAGTATTGCCTAATTTTTTATATAGTTCTTATATATTAAGTATAATATTTTTAAATAAATAGTTATTCTAAATAACTCATTAATAATTCATGATACTATTTTTATAAAATCATTGATTTTCTATTGATAGTTTGATGCTTTAGACTGTATTACATGGCCTATATTGGTATTTTACTAGTAAACTATATGTTTTTTGTAGTTTTCAATATAAAAAAACTTTATATTACTGTTTCTGATTGCTATATTTTGCTATAATACGTGAAATTTTATGTAGTACCTTTTTGTATATTAGATTTATTTTGTTTTATAAGTGGGAAAAAAATTTATATAGTAAAGATAGCTAATTTCATAGTAAAATAAAATAAAAGTGTATTTTTATGAATTTTTTTAATATTCATGTATAATTTTTTATGAACTTTTTAAAAGCTATGTTGTCACATTACCCTAAAAAGTTTCTTGAAGCTTAATTTTTATTAAGTAAAATGTTCAGGAAACAGGTTTCTGCTTATTAAAAAAGTGTCAACATTTAGTAGTCTGCATGAGTTAAAAACTTAATTCTGACTTTTAAATGCTGTCAACATTAAAGTATTTTTAATTCTGATTATTAACATATAGTAAGTCAACTTGCGGAATGAGTTAATTCTGGCAGTTGCCTTTAATTTGACTTTTTTTGATTTATTTAAATTGGCAAATTTCAAATCTCTTGAGCAGATAAATCAACTAACAAAAGACAAAACCCAGCAAACAAATGTGGGATACATGAATCAGAAATGTGGGATTATAATGTACAATTTGAGATTTCCTGTATTTCAAAAAAATCATAGACATCATGTAAAACTTAACAAATCTGAAATTGCGGGATTTTCAAATCCAAGAACCAAGTTCTGAATCATAATTGCAAGGAATTTGAAATAAATATAATTTATGGGTGTCTCAAAAAGGATGTTAAAAGATCTAGAGTGAATTTGTGCTGATTTTCAGGAAGCCAGTTGTAAGTAGAGGCCTTGGGCGGCTTGGGGTGAGGTACGGCCGAGCCGGCAGGTAGGGCCCACCATAGAATGGGTGCTAACTTGATAATATAAGATACAGATTGCCCGAGTAAGGACCAAGGTCCGGAGTTGGGGACCATGGAATCTACCAATCCTGTCAAAGTAATGTAGAGTACTCCAAAAAGTTGGGTACAGGTGGTCTTGGCTGCAGTGTTGGGTTCCAACGGGCGGTCTGGTTGTGGTGTTAAAGGAGGAGTCATAGGAACAAAGTAGGCAGGCAGGTAATTGTACTTGTCTTTGAACAGTAAGGGCGGGATCTCAACCCTCTTTCCTTTGCGTCCTATGTACTTGGTACTTCTAGTCCTTGCCAAAGGGTCAGCAATGAGGATGGTTTCTAAGTTGTACTCTGAATAGGCCGGGTTGGGGGGTATTCAGTAAAATACACAGGTCCAAAGGGGGCTCCCAGGGGACGGTATGATGCCTGGGACAATTTGGTAGGTTGGTCTTGGGAGAGGGCAGCAGCCTGGTAGTCTACTTGACTGGAATTAAGATGGAAGATCACTAAGACTAGATAGGGTAAGATTTGTTCAAACCAAAGGTTCATAAAACTTTATTATCAAAAATGACGATGGGGGTTTTGCCGTACCGCCAGGGTTTTTATACCCTGGGACTTTGCTTCTTTGATTTTTGCAGGGTTCAGGTTTGCAGACAAGGCACTGGCGGGGCGTGGGTCTTGGCTTGGGGTCTTGAGGGTGGCAGATCCAGGTTGTGCTTGTTCTGGCAAATCAGAAAGGTGACGCTTTGTTTTGCCGCCACTGTTTACTATGTCACCTGAGTAGTCCAATTGCACTACCCCTTCTGGGCGGGAGACTGGCAGTTGCTGGTGGCCATTAGCAAGGTTAAAAATAGGTTTTGTCTTAACCTCCTTAAGGCAAGTTGCAACCTCTGCATAGGTTTGGGTCTTTTGTGGCCCAAGGTTGGCATCAATCTGATGACTATTTGGGGAATTGTCTCTGGGGGGCTGGCGGGCCTTGGAGTAACTTGTTAACTTGGGTTTGCAATTTAACAAGTGGGCAGTCCCCCGTCCACTTTGTGTGACTTGAGTGATCTTTGGAGGGTCCTCTGTAGTAGGCCGGCAGAACGCAGAGTAATTTACCAATTTGAGCTCGTATTTTAACGGATTAGCGGGTCCTGGACCAGTCTGGTGGGTTGGATCTGCCTCCTGGGAACCAGGGTTTAACTCTTGAGTTTTCAATACAAGTATTAAAATGTCATTCATGACACTGATTCTTTTAGGAATCATAGGCATTCTCAAAAATCACCCTATTCCAATTTAGGACGGCTAAAATTTAGATCATAATATTCACAAAATTAACATATATAACAATAAAATTGACTAAAATATACATTCCTCTTCTTGAGTTTAAAATTTTAATAAAAAATTATTATGTCTTTATTCAATAACAACCAAGTCAACAAGCTGTTCCCTGGCCTTGACAAAATTATGAAGGGTTACACTGGGTCTCTTAACAGTGAAGCCTCTGTCTATGGCCACTCCCAACCCGCAGGCCCCTCTGCAAGCACTACCCAGGAGTGTGTTCTTTCTCCTTTGTCCTCAAGCATGGTCCTGTTTGCCCACCAGACACAGGCAGCTGCTAACCTAAATCCCTTATCAGCAATGGCATCCAGAACCAGCCATTTTAGCCATGGGGTCACCCAGAGAGCCCAGGATCCTAAAACAGCCAATCAGATGGCATTGACCAGTTCCCATGATGAACACATCCCTTCCTCAGCCAATCAGCCTGCAAGACGCAGAAGAAAACTAATCACTCTACAGATTGTTCTTGAAATGGTTGAAAAGCAAGGGAAGCTTATGTCCCTTGGGGAAATTGCAGCTGCAATGGGGGTTGCAAAGTCTACTGTGGCTGCAACCCTGCGAGCCTACGCCAACTGTGGCCCCCCTACCAAGAAGACCCCAACTGGCGCCTTTACTTTGACCAAAGGTGACACAGCCCATCCCCTTATGATGGCCATTATGGAATGTGACCCGCAACTGCCCCTGGTCCAGGTACGTCTCCAGTTGGGACTCCACGGCATCTTCACCAACAAAAGAACAATGAATTTGTGGATGCACAAAGTTGTGGTTGCTGCTAGAATCTTGTCTAATCAAGTTTTCAGTGGCCCCTTTTGGTGGACACTAACCCCTAAAATTCAACTATTATTAATTCTATCAAAGAAAGGGCAATGAGGACCCATAATGATGTAATTTTCCTGTCATATACTAAGATATCTGCAAGTATCCAAGACTTTGGAGAGAAGTGTATCCAGTCTGACATGTACAAGCGCGGCCCAATCTTGTATTGTTTTGTTGGGGTTTTATTGGCAGTTTCCTCATTGGGCGTCAATTACTACTCAGCAATATCAAACACCGCAGATGGGTATGCCTACCAGATGGAGCTCAAGGCCATGATGGAGGAGTGGGCCACACAAAACACTGTGCACACAGTTGTACTGAGTGCGGAGATGGAACAGCAGGAATGGGCTACCTAAGAAATCAGGGCTGCGGGGCATACCTGCTGGTCCTACCCCATCAACTACGCCAACATGCATCTTGCAGATGTATGTCTCTACAATTTCAGTTCCACCCTCAGGCGCTTGAAGCCTGCCACCTACAACAAACTATGCACCCAAATTGATAAGGGGTATGAGCTTTTCCCTTCCGTGTCCGTCCAGGACTTATTTGATCTCATCATCTTCTATGCAAGTGATAGTGATAAGTCCAGAAAGGCCCCCTGTCTCCCCCCACGCCAGTCCATCTGTTTTGTCAAGCCAATATATGTGACAGAAGAAGAATTTGAGCAATCTAAGCAATCAGCTCTTGCTGCCCTTTCCCAGTCAACAAACCCTGCCTCCCCAACCCCCCCATCAAGCCACCTGCCTTCCAACCCTGACTACCAAACCACCACCCATTCCCTCCCCACTATCTCTGATGCCGCCTCTTTCACAGGCGCAGATGAAGGCGAGGTTCATTCTGCCCATTCCCTTGCCTTCCCGTCCTTTAATTAGTAAATAAATATTTTCTATGTGACAACTTATTAAAATTGATATCTCTCTTTCAATTCATAATTAATAATATTTTCTTTTTACATTATTGACATTTCCCATAATTAAAACAATGTTGTACATTTTACAAATAGCTTAAAATTATGAGCATACATATTTTTCATTGTCATTAATAAATTAAAGACAATAAACGTAAATATTGCATTAGAATATTGCAGTTAGACGTCAACTCTTGATATTTTGATATTATGTGCATAACTCAATGCATTTTGTTTAATAAAATCCATTGTAAACTAGGTCTTTTTCATTACAATTTAAAATAAATTGACTGTGTTTATATTAGAGAGCCATTAACACTTAGTACAAATATTGAAAATTAGTGCATTTTACAGCCTGTATATTTACCTATTGGTAATAATTATGTAAACTTTTCAGTTGGATTTTGTGAGGTAACAATGTAATGTGTTAACAAATTACTGTTTATTGTCATTAATTGGCTGATTTTCTTTGCTGTGGCAATTGTGCATTTTCTGATATTTCCACACTAGTATCCAATTGGTTGGCTTCACATCCAATCACACAGGTGATAGGATGTGCAATTGGATGTGAAGCCAACCAATTGGATACTAGTGTGTAAATACCAGAAAATGCACAATTGCCATAGGAAAAAAAAATCAGCCAATTAATGACAATAAACAGTAATTTGTTAACACATTACATTATTACCTCACAAAATCCAACTGAAAAGTTTACAGAATTATTACCAATAGGTAAATATACAGGCTTTAAAATGCACTAATTTTCAATATTTGTACTAAGCGTTAATGGCTCTCTAATATAAACACAGTCAATTTATTTTAAATTGTAATGAAAAGACCTAGTTTACAATGGATTTTATTAAACAAAATGCATTGAGTTATACACATAATATCAAAATATCAAGAGTTGATGTCTAATTGCAATATTCTAATCCAAAATTTTACGTTTATTGTCTTTAATTTATTAGTGATGATGAAAAATATGTATGTGTTGAAGATAGTACTATAAAAACCAGTTTTTTATGGAATTCAAACAAAATGTCAACAATTTATAACTTGATCAACAAATTAGAAGCACACCTGCAAAAGTTTGTTGAAATAGAAATAAATATCAGTGAAATAGTGACAGGAAAGCTAGGTAACAAGGGCCAGCCACTAATCCAGTCAAAAGAAGATGCTCTGGATAAATTGGGAAATATTATAGATGAAAAGAACAAAGAAGCATTACTTAATCTACAGGGAACAATTTTATCAAGTCTGAAGTTCAACAACACAGCCTACAAGTTGTGGGAGTTCTGGCAGGGGGCCAAAGAAAACAATAAGATTAAACTAATTGAAGGAACAGAAATTCAAAAGGAAATCAACACCAATGAAGAGGAAAACAATCAAATGGAAACAGATTAAAAAATTAAACACAATCAAGAAGCAGAAGCGCTTCAAGAAATACAGAAGCTTTATCAAATGAAAACCAAGAAGAAACACAAGTTGCAAGAAATATAAGAAAAATTAAGCCTAGAAAAATTAATGAAGAGCATCCACGCTCATGAAGTTTGCTGAAGTGGCGCCTGTGGCTGAGGGGGGCACAGGGGAACTATTAGTAAGTCTTTTTATGTTTTACTTATATTTATTTTAGTCATCACCAGGAATAAGGATGAGGTTGTGGAAGTGGCGGCTTATACACCAAGTTGGTTTTACAGGGGTTACCAGTCACTGGTAGCCCCTGTAAAACAAATAAATAAAAACCAAATAAATAAAATAATTCAACAGAATATGAATATTTTTTTAATATTGAAGCTCAAGATAGGGAATGTTCACCACCTGTGGGGTGCTTGCCATGGATAAGGGAAGCATATAAACTAGGATCAAATATCAAAATCAAATAAATGAATGAAATTCGCGGGGATTTGAAACTGAACTTCAATGAATACATATATGAAAGCGTTCAAAGGTTCCCATTCTCAAATATCAACAAATATGAAAATAATTTAATAAAAACCAACTTTCAAATAGGAAATTGTCAAAACTGCAGGCTTGACCCACCAGCAAGGTTCCAACCAAGCAGGTTTGTGACCTGCAATCTGATTACCCGGTCACTTGAAGCCAGACTAGGAAGTCAACTTGAATTACCAAATCTATCAACTTGAACAGATGATGATCCTTTACGGTGGATATCTTGATTTGGTGCTTGACTCATTATCAGGATCAAGCCACCCCCTCTTCCATCCAGCTGTGTGATCACCAATCATGTTACTGCTATCCATTGATTCACAATAGCTATATAATCACTATCTCACAATAAAGATTATTATCTATCTTCTAAATATTTTTCCCTGTGTAACTCTGCTAAAACAGCACAGTTACAACAAAATGAATATTTGAAATCTGCAATTTTTAATGAAGTTTTTAAGGCACTATCAAATAAAGTCAGGGATGCAGTCCTTGTGAATAATTTTAAACCTTTATTAATATTATTTGCTGAGGCCTGGGGGGCTGATTCAAGTCAGGCGCCCCCCAGAACCCTCTTCAAGTTCAACCAAACATCCTATATTAATAGGTTAGTTCAAACATTCAAAAAATTATGCATGTTCTTGGAAAAGTATACTTTGCAAAGAATCCACATCGCGGTATACCTGGGAATCCCCCTCCACTGCATATTAAAAACCAACGTCAAAAAGTTGGAGGATGTACCTATTCAAATGGATATTTGCTGTGTAGCCCTCAACCGCCAGAAGACACCACGGGGATACAGGACAGTTGAGCACGTCCTGTATGACTCATTTGCATTGGCAACACTATACAGGTACTATGTGCCCCCCAAAAAAAAACCTACTAGTTGATTCACTCACCTGCCTGCCTGCCTTTTATCAAACAATCAACAACCACCAGGGTACAGGGCGCCACCCCTCTAGCAATCACATCCAGGGTTGTCCACCACGTACAGAAGAGTATGTGGATCCAATTAGATGCATTAGCTGAAAATTTAATTTCAGGGTATAATTCCCCAGAAGAATCACATTCCCTTTGCAGTTAGCATCCCCCAATAAATATTTTCCCCTTTCAAATTAATTTTTTTTACTTTTTATATTTTAATACTAAATTTTTTAATACTGAAATATGTACTATTAAAATTTTTAATATCAAATATTTTGATATTGAATAAATCACAATTTCATAAAATTTTTATATTTTGATTATTTAAACTTTAATATTTAACTTTTAAGATTTATAATTATAATTTTACTTTTAATATTTTAATTTCAATTTTAAATTTTAGTATGTAAATTATAATATTAATATATCTAAATATATTACAAGACATCAGTTAAAGTTGCAACCACGTCAAATATTAAAAATAAGTTAAAAATGTTTTTATTTATTAGCTAATTGAGTACGGGTTTATTTATCACATAGATAAACATTGAGAATTGAATTTATCCGCATCATGTGGCCTGCTCCACTATTGTTCTAAACAAATGATTGTTTAGAACTCAAATTACCTTTCTCTTGTAATGTGATTTGGTAAACATATTTGATATACTTGACCTGCATTCTAAGTACTAATTAGTAAGCAATACATGAAAATCATTGGTGGTTGTTTTGTGTGGCTATAGTGGCACTGAAATAACAAGGATCAGATGATGACATGCAAGGTCCAATTTGTGGCTTAAAAAAGCCAAAGTACCATCAACAATTCACAATTATTTAAATAAACTAATTTATTTCTATCTTTTTTTTAATTTATTCACTTGTTAGTGCAAAAGCCAATAATAATATTCAGTGCATTATAATAAAAATATTTGTCCTCATACCTAGTATAATTAATTTTACTTATCTTTTCTATGTATTCTTAAATGTCTATAATACATTCAAACGTCACATTATTATATATAAATAAAAATTATTGAGTCCTAATAAAAACAAACTAAATAAAATTAAAACTAAAACTAAATAAAGCCCAGAGCACCCATTTATCTGATTGGCTTAGAGGCCAGAGCTTTTGGGAGGAAGGATTCTGAGTGCTCATAGAAAGCTGCCACCACATTGGGTGGCATTGCAAATTGGCTGATCTCAAGAATATTGAAGAGATCCTCTGTGTCCTGATGGAGGCCTTGTTTCACCTTATTCTTGATCCAACCAAACACCTCCTTGATTGGATTCAGAAATGGAGAATAAGGCAGAAGGAAGAGGAGTCTCCTTGGGCAGTCTGCAAGGCAGTGGCTGGCAGAATGGCTGTTTTTGTTGATGGGGGAATTCAGACACAACCAGATCCACTTTGTGGAGCCCAAAATTATCAAGCACAACAACATTGGTTGTGCCGCTGTAATTTATCCAAAGGTACTCCTTGACGGCTCAGAGAAAATCAAGAAAGGTCCTGCTGTTATGGGAGCCTTTAATCATCTGATACTGGTCCAACCCGCAAGGACCAAGAAGCGCAACCATGGAATAGGTCTGGGAACAGACAGCTGCATGATGGGCTACGCTGTCCTTGGACCCCTTCTCAACCCACCCATGCCTAGACTTGAGTGAGGAGGAAAACGACAATTTGTCTATATAGAAGAACTGGAAATTCCCTGTCTCTTTTAGTGCCAGATATGTCTTGGCATAAATGTGTCAATCCTCAATGGTCTTTTCACTGTTCCTATTGTACGGAGAAACTCTGAGCACCTTCCACAAGAAGCCCAAATCAACCATTGCTTTATAAACAAGGGTTTTAGAAACAGAAAGCCCAAACTCTGTGGCAAGCATTGATTGAACAGCAAGTGTGTCCAGGTGGCAATCCTTGGCTACCCACTGCTTGATTGCATTAATATGAACGGGCTGAAGGAGTTTGGGCTGCCACTTAGCCTTGGTGGATTTGGAAATTTGCCCAGTGTTGCTATACTTGGTGTTGATGTCAGCAATGTATCTGGCTGTGACACCAAATTAGGACGCAATATCCCAAACTGCCATTCCCCTGTTTAAGCAGTTGAGGAGAGCTTCACACTCACTATCTGTCAACTGATGCTGGCCCTTGGCAGGTACCACAGCATCCTAGCTATCAGGCTCAACACAGGGAACGGGGACCTTTGTGTAGAAGGTGGGATCACTCTTGCTTGCAGTGGCGCTGTCAATGATCGAATACACAATAGGTGCAGATGGCTCAACAGTGGCTGCCAATGGCTTGTAGGTGGTGTCAAAGACGCAGGGGCAGGAAGTAGCAACTCTTGGATCAAGAGTGCGGGGCCGGGTGACAACTGGGTAAACAGTGGAGGTGTAAGTAACCTCAGTGTTCCTGGTGACCCTGGTGTAGAAGACTTTGGTAGCAGGCCTTGAAAGTGGCTTCTGCCTGGGATTTAAGCTGATAGTTCTGGCTTGGGATGTGGGAGGCGGTTGGCTGGCACTGACACCTTGGGAGGTCTGTGTATTGGCATGACCCCGCTTGAGTTGGGTTCTGGGTCTGTTCTTGGACCCTCTGGGACGCCCTTGTGGACGGGCTGCCCTGTGGGCTGGTGCAGGATCAGGTTGAGAATGCAATTGATGGTCCATAAAAATAAAATAAAAAATATATTTTAGATTAAATATGTATTTGTTTGGATTTATTGGTTTAGTTGTGGGTAGTTGTTTTCTCTTGATTTAGCCTTGAATAGTACTGTAAATTCAGAACCTGAACGTAAAAATGCGGGATTGTCAAATCCTTGGTCCAAATTTCAAATCACTTTTGCGGGCAGCTCAGCTGAGTGAAAAATAAAATATTTAATAAAATCAACCATTTAATTTGACTTTTTTGGTTTATTTAAATTGGCAAATTTCAAATCTCTTGAGCAGATAACTCAACTAATAAAAGATAAAACTCAGCAAACAAATGCGGGATACATGAATCAGAAATGCAGGATTCTAATGTAAAATCTGAGATTTCCTGTATTTCAAACAAATCATAGACATCATGGAAAACTTAACAAGTCTGAAATTGCAGGATTTTCAAATCCAAGAACCAAGTTTCAAATCATAATTGCAAGGAATTTGAAATAAATATAATTTATGGGTGTCTCAAAAAAGATGCCAAAGGATCTAGAGTGGATTTATGCTAATTCTTTTAGGAATCATAGGCATTCTCAAAAATCACCCTATTCCATTTTAGGACAGCTAAAATTTAGATGCTTGATTACAGTAGATTTCAGAAAATACTAATAATAAAATAGAATTATATATTACAATCTGTTTTTACCATATTGCCTTTTCCTTGGTGTGTTGATAGTTCATTTGCTGTTGATAAGGTGTTTTCATTTAATTGGATAGTTTCACCTCCAGTTGCCTTGGCTATAGGAAATCAAGCCGCCTCCCTGAGACCAACTGTGGTCGCGGAGGCGGCTTGATTTCCTATTGCCAAGGCAACTGGAGGTGAAACCATCCAATTAAATGCAAATACCTATCAACAGCAAATGAAATATCAACACACCAAGGAAAAGGCAACATGGTAAAAACAGATTGTAATATATAATTCTATTTTATTATTAGTATTTTCTGAAATCTACTGTAATCAAGTATCCTTAATAGTAGTACATGAATACATAGTGCAGTAAACTGATGGTTTATCTTTTCCTCTCCTTTCTTCCTTGAAAAGAAGTTTGTTTGGCCCCTGGCTATGCTGGGGGCCAAAAAACTTTAAAAAAATTTCTGCACCATCAGGAGGGTGGCTCATAAATCATTATATGGGTTTATGGTTGCTATATTAGTGATTTAGAGTGCAGAATATTGCATCATTTCTAGTTTAGATAATTTTACATTTCACTTAATTTCATGTCTAAACATGGTTGTTGAGATTGTATTTTCCATTTGATTTTATCCAGAGTGGAACTTCTTGATTTGGGTTGATTTTTCCTAGTTTCTTACTGTACATTCAATTTGGATTCCAGTTCCCGCAATTAATATCTGAGTTTACTAGTGCCATTCAAAAGTGATTTGAAATTTGGTTCTTGGATTTGACAATCCCGCAATTTCAAAAAACATAGTAAACTTAATGAAAATGGTTGATGGATTTGAACGCTTCAAATCTGATTCCAGTTACATTATTTTGTCCATTGGAAATATGCAGTTTGACTTAAACTTTGCAAAGTGTCTATGAGTTCCCGCATTTTCAAATATTCAAATAAATACTCAAAAAAATCAATTTAATTAAAAAAGGCCATCCCGCAAAAGTGATTTGAAATTTGGACCAAGGATTTGACAATCCCGCATTTTTACGTTCAGGTTCTGAATTTACAGTAGCAGAGTTTCTATATCCCTGATTTGAAGTGTATAATATTGTATCCTTTCTAGTTTTGGACAATTTTAAAGTCTAATAACTTTTTATGTCTAATTATGGTTATTGAGATTGAATTTTTAGTTTGATTTTAGTTGTGGTGGAGCTTCTTTATTTGGGTTGGTGTTTCCTAGTGTGCTTAGTGTACATTAAATTTGGATTCCAGTTCCCGCAATTAATATCTGAGTTTACTAGTGGCATTCAAAAGTGATTTGAAATTTGGTTCTTGGATTTGACAATCCCGCAATTTCAAAAAACATAGTAAGCTTAATGAAAATGGTTGATGGATTTGAATGCTTCAAATCTGATTCCAGTTAATTCATTTCATCCATTGGAAATATGCAGTTTGACTTGAACTTTGCAAAGTGTCTATGAGTTCCCACATTTTCAAATATTCAAATAAATACTCAAAAAAATCAATTTAATAAAAAAAGGCCATCCCGCAAAAGTGATTCAAAATTTGGACCAAGGATTTGACAATCCCGCATTTTTACATTCAGGTTCTGAATTTACAGTATGGATCCACCTTAAATATTTTTAGGAATTCCAACCTGCAAAAGTGATTTATCAAGGTATTCCCAGCTGACTTGGTCATATGCTTTCTCTATGTCCAGGAATATAAGGTAACCTGCATGCTTACTGCTGTCAAGGATCTGGATGTACAAGTATTCTAGCTACCAAAATCCCACTTAACATCCAGTCATTGCCCAATTTGATGCCTTTCCAATATACAGTTTGACATGCCAGAAATGGCAACCAAGCAATATCACATGACTGTCCAAGTATCCAGCAACTCAACCCCATCCTGCACATGACCAACCCCTAGTTTTGATCCAATTAAATCTCCACCACAGCTAAAGCTATATAATTCTAGAGTATTATCCAATAAAATATACTTCTCTTCTTTCTTAAATTCCATATTTGAAGCTTCCCCAAAAGGCGCTCCTCATCACTGGTAGCAACTACGGTTTTTTTACCACACCCATGAAAGAGAAAATGACTGACCAAAACCTGCCCACTTTTGCTCACATACTCAACCAGGCTACATCTCAGGATACCTGGAAGATGTACTTATGCGCCCATAACATTGATGAGGATACACCTAGTGGATGCACTTTATTTGAAGGACTGGTCATGCCCAAAGCATGTGCCAAAATAATTCAATGCAGCTGCTCTCTCCAACCACAAACAAACACACAACCACCTATCAAAGGTGAAGTTACCAACACCAAGTACATTGGTATTGGCAAGTTCTTTTGGTAAAAACAAAAAAAACATCATCAACTGGCTAGACCACTCAGCTGCTAAACTCTATGCCAGCCACATCCCCCACAAAAAATGGGTCCAGGAAGCCAGCAAGTGCCTGTACAAGGCTGCAGCTAACTGGTTTGCCACCTGGGTTGGCTCACAAAAAAACAACCAGCTTGAAAACTGGGAAGAGTTCAAAGCACATCACGCACAACTTCTGCATCACCAAATCACTCCAAGACATTGCAATAAAGCTCAGTGATCTTCCTCAGAAGACCACTATCACAGCTTACGCCAATGAATTTGAGGAAATACACCGCAAAATTCAAAACCCAGCTCAAGCTAACAACGTACACACTAGAGCCTCATTTATCAACAGAATGAAACCCTATGTTGCTGCCCTCATCCACCCAGATGTCAACACCTCCATGCCTGCGCTCATTGCAGAAGCCAAGCGCACAGAAAAACGCGCAAACATGGAATATGCTGCACATAACAACAACCACTCCTCAAACAGCAATGGCAGAGAAAACTACAATGGAAACAAATGCCAAAATACCAATCATAGCAACAGCAACTCCAATTGTAACTATGTCAATTGCAGCCAGAGCAAAAATTGCTCCTGTCCCAAGAAAGAGGAACCACCAAAGTAAACAATGCTGAAACAGCAACCCACTATGAATCTGACCCCACATTCTCTGACCTCAAAGGTATCAAAACAGAGGAACAGGGAAAAGAGGAGGGGGAACAGGTTTAAGTGCCCCTGTCTCCCCCTGACTTGACAAGAAACTTTACCAAGGCACAAACTTTGCTGCTTGCATCCCACGTGTCCCGCAATCCTCCATTTTTATGAACGTAAAAATTAAAGATTGATCATAACTTCTTGTCTACCCATGCACTTATAAATCTCATACACGTAAAAATTTATTTAACTCTGCTGCACAAAACACCATGGTAAGCAAACCATTTGTAACCAAGTACAAAATACCAGTTGTCAAGTCTAACTTCAAATACACTAGAATGGCAGACAAATCAAATGTTCTACTTGAAGGCAAAACAACTACCTTCAGAATTGACCTCCAAGGCATACAAACGTCCATCAAAGGACTTGTCATGAACAACATAAACTACAAAATTGTAGCAGGCATGTACTGGTTCACCCAAGTAAACCCCAGTGCATGTTAGAAAACAAAAACCATGACCGTCAAACACAACAGAGTCAATTTTAATATCCTCAAATAACCTAACAATATCATTCTAAGGGACATAGTATTTGTCCAAGTCATAAATCAAGACAACTCAGAACGTCTAACCAACAACAATACCCTCCATATAAAGAGATAGACCAAATTCAATAACATGCAAATAACCAAAATTCAATTTCCAGAACTTGCAGCACTCCTAAACAAATACACTCATGTATTTAAGGAAAAGCTCACAGAGTTACCCCCCAAACAGGAGGCCAAACATGGCATCAACCTATGCAAAGCTATGCCTAAGCCTTCACCCCTCTACAGACTCTCCCCCATGGAGACCCAAACCCTCAAAACCCATATTGAGGACAACCTAGCCAAAGGATTCATTTGCCCGTCTGAACCCTGTGGGGGCAGCAGTGTTCTTTGTAAAGAAAAAGGAAGGTGCTATTTGCCTAGTAACTGACTACAGAGCACTAAATGCAAGAACAGTAAAAAATAAATATCCCCTCCCACCCATAGAGGATCTATTTGCAAGGCTCTCTGGAGCCAAATTTTTCTCCAAAATTGACCTCAACTCAGGTTATAACCAAGTCAAAGTAAAAGAAAAGGACATACTAAAAACGGTGTTCTGTACACAATTTGGATCCTTTTAATGCAGAGTAATGAACTTTGGGATGACAGACTATGGCAAACCGCCTGCGCAATTCTTTGGCTGGCGCGCCTGTACTCCATACCAATGGAGGGGATGGAAGTAGACTGGTTCTTCATCAAATTCACCTCCCAAATTCCTGATTCCTTCCAGGTGGCAGTATTCCACACCGCACTGTGGTTAATCCACTCTGCTGTCATTAAATCCTTTGTATCCACTCCCCATCCAGCACAAGCTCCAAACTCTCTCATAGTGCTCAAACTTGGGTGGATTATAAGCCAGGTCTTCTTTGGCAACCCATCCAGTGAATTGTGCCGAGAGCTAGCAGAAGAATGGTCATCAAACCCTGGCCTGATCCTCTTTCCAGAGCAGAAACAGGCAGCCATTGTCCTCCCAGAAGTGGTCCAGACACCCCTCATCCCTCCTCCTCCCTCCCCTCAAGGTTTTACCACAGGCCCTCCGGTTTCCTTGACCCCTCCCCCTTAGACTGTCCCTTTTTTCTTTGCTTGATCATTCTTTTATGGCCCTGTGGACTCGTTGTACCAGTCAATATGCCTGGGCAACTTTAATAAATGAACTTTGGGATGACCAACACTCCCGCAACATTTGTCACTATGATGAACCAAGTGCTAAATGGTCTCTCAAATACATTATACTACCTTGATGATATCATTATATTCTCAAAAACAAAAGAGGAACACTACACATGTCTGCAAGACACTCAATATGACTCGCAAAACACAAACTTTATGCAAAGCCAAGGAAGTGTTAATTTATGGAAAAGGAACTCCTGTTCTTGGGCCACATTATCTCTGACAGTGGCATCAAAGCAGACACAGATAAAATAAAAGCCATAAATAACATGCAACACCCCACCTCTGTTAAACAAGTTAGATGCTTTCTCAGAGTGGTAGCTTACCTAAGGAAATACATCAAAGACTGCAGAAAGCTCACTGCACCAATCAATGACTTAACCAAGGGTAATGCCAAAAAGAAATTCATCTGATCACCAAATGCAACAAAAATTTCCAGCTATTGAAACAAGCTTTGATTGAAGCACCAATCTTGCAATACCCTAACAACAACGGGTGCTATGAGCTCAAGTCAGATGCCAGTGACACTGCCATTGGCGCTGTCCTACGCATCCGCCAGCCTGGGCAGCAAGACTTCCTGCCACTATGTTAAGAAAGTAGAAAAATAACCAACACTGAGTATAGGTACCCAATACACAATAAGGAATTGCTAGCAATATATCACAAATGCAAGAAATGGAGATGTTATCTAGAAGGACATTTAAACATCCAAGTACTAACTGACCATAAATCCTTAATATATTTCAAAACTCAGAATGCACTTGCACAGCAACAAGCCAAAGGGATGTCCCTGCTAGAGCAGCTCAATTTGGACATCCAATACAAAAAGGGGCAGCGCTGGTCACGGCTGATGCTCTCTCTAGGCTATGTCAGCCAAGAGAGTATCATCCTGACCACTTGGACCCTGACTGGCCCAACCTATATAACACTGAGTACAAGACAAAAGGAAAAGACCCCTCTATACACCAACTAACTCATGATACATTAGTAAGGAACAAAAAGTATTTTCATGTATCAAATGGCACAGTATACCAAATCATTAATGACAAACATGTTCCCTACATCCAACTTGCACAAAGAGTTGACACCATCCTAAGACATCAACATCTACTAGGACATACAAAGGCTAACAACCTATACCTCACATTAAAAGAGATAGTATGGTGGCCCAATCTTAAACAAGACATAATTGATGTTCTGAAAAAGTGCACAGTGTGCAAGAAATACGCCAGCACCAAGGCTTCTCAGCCAACAGTTAACCCAGTACCTGACCCTGAACCGTTCAAGGTTTGGGGACTGGACGTAGTGGGCCCCTTCCCAGAAACTAAGATAAAACAACGTTTCCTAATTGTGGCCATCAACTTTGCTACACACTGGCCTATCTGCTGGGCAACAAAGGATTGCAAAGCAGAAACAATAAATTGATTCATTAACAAAGCAATCATAGCTGACTACAGTACTCCAGACTACATCATAACTGATGGCGCAACAGAGTTATCAGGTTATGTAGTAAACAACAACCTAAAAGCAAAGAACATCAAACATTCCACAACCTCGTCCTACAGGCCACAGGCCAATGGCAGAGTTGAACGCCTAAACGGCAGTCTTATCAGAACCCTCAAGAAAATAATGGATGGCAAAGCCAAAGACACATGGCCACTATACATGAAACATACATTACTAGTATCCCGGGCCCTCACCAATCAAGGGACAGGCTACTCACTGTTTGAACTAACATACAGATACAAACCAGGGATAGTTACCTGCAACAATCAACCATATGTAAAAATCCCCCCAGGAAACTCTCCCACAGTAGAACAAGTATCAACTCTACAACACATATGCCTCAAAGCTAAAATAGCAGGAAAAAAAGGCTCAAAACACAAAAGGTAACCTCTACAGAGAAACCACTCCCCATCAACTCCCCCATCTGGGTCCTGGCTGGAAACAGAAAGAAGCTAGACTCAGTACACAGGGGACCAGGAAGAATCATCAAGTATAGACCAGACAGGAACACCTACCTGGTTAAGTTCCAGGGCGCCAAAGAGCCTATCACCAGGAAGTACCACAGATCCCGCCTCTGCCTTAGCAAATGAGAACACTCGACCCAGTTGGTGCCCACTAGTAAACAACTCCAGGAACATCAGGTGGCAGCCGTCAAGACAAAGCCCCCTCCTGATGTACCAGAGTAACCCCTTAAGGGGGTGTCAAGAATCTGGATGTACAAGTATTCTGGCTACCACCAACCCACTTAACATCCAGTCATTGCCCGATTTGGTGCCTTTCTAATATACAGTTTGACATGCCAGAAATGGCAACCAAGCAATATCACATGACTGTTCAAGTATCCGGCAACTCAAACCCATCCTGCACATGACCAACCCCTAGGTTTAATCCAACTAAATCTCCGCCACAGCTAAAGCTATATAAGTCTAAGTTATTATCCAATAAAATATACTTCTCTTCTTTCTTAAATTCATATTCAAAGCTTCCCCAAAAGGTGCTCCTCATCAATGCCTGGTTTTTGAAGAGTTTCATGTAATGTGTCTATGTTGTCTCATATAGACCTGACAATCATAAAACCTTTCTGGCTATGATAAATAAGTTTAGGAGCCAGCTTCAGCAGTCTGCCTGAAAGAAAGTGTGTGATGAGTTTGTAGTCAGCATTGGATAGGCTTATAGGGCGCCATTTTTGTAGGTAGAGGGGTCTCCTTTTTATCTAAGAGTCATATATTTACTTTGTTTCCATCTGGCATGTTATTATCTGTGTTCAAACAGTAGTTGAACAGTGATACCAGTTTATCTATAATTGTGGGACCCAGAGCTTTATATATATCAACTGTCAGTTGATCAGGGCCAGCTGTTTTTTCTTTTGATGCATTTTCCAGGGCTCCTATTGCCTTGTCATGTGTTATAGGTGTTGAGTGTATCTTTCTGGAAGTATATAAAACAAAATAAAGGGGGAAATTAAGAAGATAATGCTAATTTATTTGATATGAATTTAGAGTATCATATAGTATCATGAGAAGCCACATGTTGTCCATGTACGTCATGGCAGTCATGGGACTTGTCCAATTAGTGTTCCTCTTAGGACTCAAAATATTTGATCCCCATAATAGATGGTCAAATGATAACAGTGCCGCTGACTTAATGATTAGTTGGTGAATCATTCAGCAAGTCACTTGGGGAATTAGTTTCCCAAGAGAGCAATTGTAGATGCTGCAACATAGGTTTTATTAAGTTGTTGCCTTCCTTAGTGGTGCACTTCTTACCATGTGGCTCAGCCATTTTTGTCAGGCCATTGTATGCCTCTTGGTCAACTCTGCCCTTTTTAAAGAGTTTTGTGTAGAAACCTTCAGCTATGACCCTCATTCCCTCTTGTGACTGACTCACAGTCCATCTTTGCCCTTGAGTTCAGTCTGTGGCGTCCGTAGTTTTGAAAACTTCAGTGCCTGGAGTCTATGCTTAGTTGAGGTGCCCATTGTACACTGGAACTTATAGTTTGCATTTGTCCAGGTTATGGTATTATTCTTGGCTTGCCCCACCCGGGATTTAGAGGCAAACCTTGCTGGAAAGCAGGATAGTAATTTACTTCATATTTAAATGTTAAAATTGAGTTCTTTATTGACTTTGGGCGGAGAGTATCTCAGACAGCTTTTTGTTTAGATACCAAATGGACTTGGTAAAAGGATATTTTTTCTCATCATTCGATTTGGCCGAGTTCGATCTTCTTGGGTGGACCCCACAGTAGGATGCTACGGCTCAGCCTCGGCTAGCTACCGGATTTGCGCCGCTACAATTAGAACGGAGCTAATTATACTTAAATATTTGTAATAGATATTTTTTACGTGATTCAAAGCAAGAAACTGGCCGAAGCAGCCCTAAGCATGGTCAAATTTTAAGTTAACACCATTAGTCTGGTGTGTTTAAAAGTGTAGGACAAATATTTAACTTGTATAAGTTAACAAGTCTATTCTGATGAAACCTCATAACAAGGTAAATACTATACTACTTATCAATTAGATATGTTACGAATTTCACCTAAATTATATTAAGAATTCTGGGCCTGGAGGCTCTTCGAATCTCCCTCCAGTAAAGAAAAATGCCTTCCAGAGACACAAAGAGGAGGTTGAGCTAAGGAAGAAGGTATCTTTCCTTTATTCTTTTAGCTAATCAATTCAGAAAGAAGCCGAAGAGGCAGCCAAAGTGTATGCTGACTTTTTGGCCTCATTTGAAGATGATGAGCCTGGTACCAGCCTTCCTTATCAGAATTCAAGCGCTGCTCCTGCCTTTACCACCAAAGCTTTTGTTCGTGGAAAGCCTTTTGTTCCTAGCTGTAAGTTGCCTAGAACCCTGAGAGAAGACGTATAACTTCTGTTGGGCTCTTTTTTTCAAATTTGCACCCCAATTAAGTACTTTTACTTTTATTTTTTCCACAAGTCATAGTTTAACAGAATCAATTTCCTTTTTGCCTACAGCTGTTTTTGTTAAGGAGCCATCTGAACCTGAGCATATTTCCAACGCTCCAGCTGCATCTCAAAGTAGTCATTCTGAAAAGATCTACAAGCCACAGCTGCTTCCTTCTATCATGAAGCCACTTAAAGCCGGAATCCCCCCTCCAGTTTCTGATAGTCAGCCAGCTAAAAAAGCCAGAGTTCTGGATGAATTTATGGTTGAGCTTAAGCGGCAGCAGGAAGAGCGGAATGAACGATTAAAAACAAAACAAGTTACTCTACCAGGAGGTGGTACTATGTCGAACGAAGCACCCTCTCTCACTCTCAAAGCCGCTTTTGAAGATCACTCCGATCCATTGGACGGCGATCCAACCTCAACTAATCTATACCTTTCAAACATCTGCAGTGAGGCTGATGAAAATGCAATTTGCCGAGCCTTTGGGAAATTCGGACCAATTGCCAGCGTTAAAATTATGTGGCCTCGCACCCAAGAAGAGAGGGAAAGAAATCGCAATTGTGGGTTTGTTAGTTTCATGGATCGTGCCTCGGCATTGGCTGCTAAAAAGCAGATGGATGGCTTCTTACTTCTTGGGCAGTTCATCCGTGTTAGTTGGGGAAAGCCAGTACCCATTCCTCCTATACCCATGTTCGATATCAACTCCAAACCAGTCTTTGTAAGATCTGGGTTACCTTTTAATGCCCGGCCCTCTATTTTGATGGGTGATGGTCAGAAAAGCGGCGCTTATAAGTTTGTACCTCCGCCTGGCTCAAAGCGTGCCTCCCAGGCCTTAAACAGTGTCCGGCTTGAGGTTCATGTCAAACCACCTACTGACCCATGTGTATTAGCTCTTATTCATCGAGTCATTGAACGTGTATGTGTCTATGGTTATGCATTCGAAGGGTTGATCATGCAACGAGAAGCTCAAAATGAAAAATTCAAGTTTCTCTTTGATTTTGATACACCCGAGCATGTTTATTATCGCTGGAAGCTTTATTCTCTTCTTCAAGGAGATCCCATTGACTCCTGGAGAAACGAGCCCTTTCGGATGTTTGATGACGGCCCCTTTTTCATTCCACCAAAGATCTTCAGTACTTTAAATGATGTAGCTGACAAAGCAGCCTCTTCCGGTTCCTCATCTCCAGCAGCAGTAATGCCTTCTGAGACAAAAGGAAAGTTAAATACCAGACAGCGCGATGATTTTCTAAAAATCCTAAATGAGCTCACTGTGGATCGGCAATCGATCGGGTTTGCAATGGTTGCTGCTCTAGAGAGAGTCAGTGAAGCTGAAGAAATAGCTTCTCTCATCCAGGATCACCTTCTCAAAGAAGATCTACCGTCAACAGCTGCATTGGCCATCCTTTATCTTATCTCAGATATTCTCCATAATGTCAATCCAACTGTCCCTCAGGCCTGGCGGTTACGTGCAGAGCTTGAGAAGCGCATGCCCATTTTCTTCAAGCAACTCCATAAAGTGTATGGCGGTATTTCCAGGCGCCTACGTGCTGAGAGTTTCCGTAGACTGATTGCAGCAATTTTTCCAATCTGGGAATCCTCTCTTATATTTCCTGCTCCGTTTTTATACAATCTGAAAAACATATTCCATCATGGATCAAGTGAAGCCCCCAAGGAAGTTTACGTTGCTCCTTTGAATCCCCAATCTGAAAGTGACAGCATTGACGGTGAACCCTGTGAAGCTTATGATGAAGTTGATGGTATTCCAGTTGAAGATGCCTACGATGACATTGATGGTGTCCCACTCACTTCTCAGCAAATTGCATCAGATGATGATATGTTTGCTTAGCGTTTGAATTTTCAATTATATCCTCCACACCTCTGTCTTCCCTGGTTTGTTTACATTATCTGATTTAACCTTTTAGATAACTGTTAGGATGGAACCTTGTCAAAGGGTTTTATAAACATGTATGATATAGCAATTCCAAAAACGTGATTTTGATGTTAATATCCTTAACTATATCACATGGATTCAATCATTATACTGAAAATACCAACTGTATCAATTTAAGGTCAAATAATTTTCTGTTAAGCTCACTTTTACTTGCAGCACCTTGCTTCAAGGACTACCCCTTTTTCACTGAATCAAATATAGATGGTAACCTAAAATCCAATTGTGAGCCAATGCACTTGAAAGTATAAGCTACAATGTGAATAAAGTTAGGTTGGAGTAAACCATGCCAAGTGCTTGGCCAAAGTGACGTAATCTGCTTTACTCCAAAAAGGTTGGTTCTGTAAAATAACTGGTTAGAGGTTTGGACTATGTGGCTTGATACAGCAGTTTTCAAAGCTATGGCGCTAAGCAAAAATAACTCAGATTTAAACGAAATAAACTTAGATTTAAGCAACCTCCAAGCCGGGCAAGATTCAGATGGCAAATAATTTATGTATTTCTGGCCAACTGATGAAACGTAAAATAAGAAATGTGATATCACTGGCACAAAATACGAAAATATATCAAAATATCAAATGACATAGTATAAACCACAAACAAGATGGCTTGGTACAACAAGCGAAATAGATTGGGGTAGTTTTGGAATATATTATAATCATATCCCATTCAGATGAGGCGCCAACAGAAGGGCTAAAATCAAACAAAAATAGAGGAACCTAAAAGCGAGATTTCACAAACACAAAATGAAGTCACAAGATGTGTAGTATGAGCAGCCTAAAATAAAAAAATAACAGTTTAACAGCCAATCAACAGCTATCCAATTTAGAAACAGAGGTATTTTATTCATTTTCAAGGCTCCTTATTTGTGTATAATGATTTCAAGAACTTTACATATCTGGACTCATGATTACTAAAAATAAATCATAAATTTTTAAACTTCTACTTTTAGTGATTTTATCCTAGGTTTTTTGCAATGGTTTTCAACAACAACAACAACATATTCAACAGCGCCAGCAACCAAACCAGCAGCAGCCAAGCCAGCTTCAATGGAGGCAAGGCTCAGAACATGGAGGCACCTTTTTACACCCAGGTCTTTGATGTGGGTAATGAGGAAGCTGACCTGTACCTGACCCCCAACCCATATGGGTTTGACTTGTTCAGTGGTCATCTAGCATCCAGCTCTGCCCCGCCCCCTTTCCTGACCCTGTACAAGGTATCAACCAACCAGCCAATCAGAATGACAACCCTGGTTTGAAACAGCTGCCTTCCAACAGCCAACCTGCTCCCCCTTCAACCAGTCAGGCTACAGCGCCTGTGACCCAGGGCCCTAAGGGCTGAATCATTACTTGTCAGGATTGACAATTTTTCCCCTCTGGAACTTCAGGCCCAGGAGCAGGAATTGAACCCGGAACCTGGATTCCCCCGGGCCGCTGGGCCGCTGGGCCAGAGGACCGCAAGACCAACCACCCGCATTTTTCTGGGATTGAGCCCCTGCGAGCTGATGTTGAAGAAGACGGCCTGCCCAGAAAAGTAGATCAAGCCGAGGAAATTATTGCACTAAGTGGAATGCCAATCACAACACCCAATGGAGGCAACCAGGCAACAACTATTAGCTTCATGAGTTTGAAGTCTTCACCAGCGACCAATCAAGAGCCAACCCAAGGAAGAGGCACCAGCCTGCAACCTGGCCCCATGACCACGACGCTAGAGCAAGATAATCAGGTGGCTAAATTGGGAGTCATGACCAATGAAAGAACTCCCAGGCCAAGCGCCATTTTGCTGCCTTTAGACCCAAGTCCCCAATTCCCCTGGCCCTGCCTTTCCCAATGCCCTGAGGACTCACACGAAAAATGTTAAGTTTGGAGGCGGGGTGCTATATAGACCCAAGGACCCCGCCCTCCAAACTTATTGCCATTTTGAAATAAAGGTTATGTTACTTTGGCTTATACAGCTATTACCGTGTTTTGTATTTGCCGTCTATCAGTTCAGCTCAAGATCTTCTGGTCCGCCTGCCCCACCGCTTGCAGTATTCTGTCCAGTTGGTGTCCCCTTTGGGCCTGTCCATTTCACTGAGTATCCTTTAAAACCCGAGTACAAGGACTACACGCCAGAGAAAATCATTGAACTAGATCCATTAGCCTGCATCCAATCCGCTGTCAGATACAACCGCCAAGGCCCGTGGATATTCTCTACACCCAAACTGTTTAGAGGAAAGTTTAACTATCTCCCGGCCTACAATATCTATATGGAACCGCCAGTAACACCCAAACTGATGCCCGTGTCTTTGCCCGACTTACCAACCAACCACACCGGCAAGCTTTTCTTTTAGTGTACATCACCCTCACAGGGGTGGTGGACACCATTATACCAGCCGCTGGCCCCTGGTCTTGGGTGGGGAAGTCCGTGTCTTACCTTCTCAAGTTAGCTCCTATCTTGTGGTGGGCCCTGCCCGCAAGAAACCTGGCCCAAGTTATCCCTGAAAACGACGGGCCGGCTGCCCAAGACTGGATCCCTGACATTACTGCCCAAATTCTCCAGGAAATTGTGGCACTCAACCAGCATGGCCTGACCTGGGGCCAGATTGCCATCTGGTTAAAATTTACCTGGGCCACAATCATGCGGGAATTCAACAACCTGATGAACAAGGAGAGCATGATTGGGACAGCCAAGAAGCAGAAAAAGACCCCAGTGTCCCAGATCAATGAGACATATCCAGTTATTCTTGATCTCCTGCAGCAGGGCCCCAAACTTCCCCTGACCCAAGTCCCAAACCTGTTTGCGCACCATGGCATATGGGTTCCTGAGCGCATGGTGCAGCTCTGGATGTATAGAAAAGTGGCTTCAGTATTGGTGTTGGCCAGTTTCAACAGGAACCAATGGGATGGCAGTGAGGCTTCCCATATGATCCTGTCATCTTGTTTACCCTGCCGAGTTGCTGTGGAAGCTTTTTCTCAAGTGTCAGCCTGGAAAAACTTTCCCGCTTTTACGTCTGATCATGGCTGACAGCGCTATTGGTCAGGCCTAAACAGTAGGTTGGTTCTAATGGGTGATGCTGCCGCAGGAGGGGTTGTTGGACACTTTGCAGTGTCTTGCGGCATCCCAGCCTGCGGCAGTTGAAATTAAAGTAGAATATATATGGACCAGATGTAAATTGGTTTGGTTCAATATTAAGATAAGACGTTTAAAAATCTATTTTTAAATTTACTGATTTTTATTGGAGCTAGAAATGACATTGTGAGCAATGATTGGTCAATCCAGTCTATTTCTCCGCCAAGCAGAAAAGATTAGATTTACTAAGACATTTACTAAGCCAAGGTAAGCCTTAAATAATCACCATACTAACTTTTTTACTTTAAACTTATAGATTCACTTCAACTCAAAGGTAAGCTTTGAAATATGCACATAATACTAACTGTTTTAAACATATATGATCAAGGATACTAAAGGTAAGCATATTTTTTTAAAATTTTGAAGCTAACTTTGCTTTATAAAGGTAACAATTATAAAAAACTAATTCAATTCAAAATCAATTCAAGACTTAATTTCAGGTAAGCTTTTCATTAAATTTACTAATCTTCTTCAAATCCTTTTAGCTGGACTTGGGCCACAGCAGATCTTGGGGTGGGTAAGTCATTTTAACAGATCAAAATTACTAACATAAATTTAAAAAACAGATTTTCGCCCTGAAGTTAATCAGGGGAATGGTAAGCAATGTTTTGATTCACTAATGTTTTTCCCAAGCTGTATTTCAGGTAAGTATTTTTGAAAAAATAAACTATTAACCTTCAATCCTTTTAGATGGACTTGGTCCACAGCAGATCTTGGGGTTGGTAAGTTTTATTTTTGCTAATTTTCCAACCTAGATTTAAAAAACAAGACTTTTGCCCGCAATCAGTTCTTGATTTGGCTAAGCCATTAATTTCTAAAAATTACTAAACTAGAATAGGGACTCTCAGATTTTTATCCCAAAGCCAATCTTGGGCTGGGTAAGCTTTTTGATAACTTACTACCCTTTTTTTAAAAAAACCACAAACTTTCCCCCTGCAGCAAATCATGTTTTAGGTAAGTCATCTTTATCAAACTACTAACCTTAATTTCAAGCCCCAGATTTCTGCCAAAAAGCAGATCCTGGGGTGGGTAAGTTTTTTTAAAGTAAACAGATATTTTAACAAAAAAAATGTTTGTCTAATTCAGTTTTTTGATCCAACTAGCTCTTTTTTACTTAAATTTAACTTGCTACTTTTTTAGTAATATATCCTGAACTATTTGCTTAATATTACCTATTAAAAATCTAACTATTTTCTTTTATTTTTTGCACTTCTTAGTTTAACTGAAACACTTGGTGGATACTTTGCAAAGCTTTATTGCCAAAAACTACAGATTATCACTCAAGAACTTTTAAATTGTTATAGCAAGACTTATGCTTAGCTTATTTTATGCTGTAGATTTGAAAAATCTTTTTAGCATTTTTTTTTCAGTTTTTAGATCTGACTAGCATAGTTTCAAAAAAAATACTTGCCAACTTTAAAAGATCTAAAACAACTGTATTTCTTAAAAAAAGATTATTTCATTATAGGTGGCTTTTATAAATGTATTTGCCTTATTATTTTTAAAGATATCTGATTTTAAGCTACTTTGTTGTTTACCTACCAAAAAATACAACCCCTAAAGAATTAAAATATCCTTACTTTTTTTAAAAAAAAGGTATGCTTCTATTTCTGAGTTTTTTGCTACAGATTAAAAGATTAAAAATACTAAAGAAATTAAGCCCAGCTAAATGAAGAAAAATGTTTTAGAAATATCCACAACTATCTCAGATACTGCTAAAAAAGTAAAAAGTATAAGCTTAAGAGTGGAATCTAATGGCATAAAAAATACTTATTTTAGAGATACAATAAAAAAGATGAACATGTCAGAACAAAAATTAAACAAAACAAACTAAACAAAACATTCATATTTCAGTTAAAAAGTTTGTATCATATGATAATGCTTATAGACTACATCAGCTAAGCCAGAGAAAGATATGTATTTATATTAAATGATTAAAATTTAAAATAAAGGTAATGATTTGCCCTTTGGAATTCAAAAACTGTTATTGAAATAAAAATAAAAATCTTTCAAAAGTATTGTATTTTCAAAATAATGTAAGAATTATCCAATCTTCCATCTTTTAAATGCCAAAAGTATAATCCATAAAAAAATTGCTAAATAAGACATTGCTGATAGTTTAATAGAGATAGTTGTATAGCATCTCCTTATACTTCTCTGATGTAAGTTGCACAATCAAAACAACTATAATTTTTATAATAAAAACTGTATTTTTGAAAACCACTAAATCATCTTAGAAAACAAGAATTATGAACAAAATTAGAATTTTTGCTGAAACTATCAAAAAGTCTTTCTGCTAGACTAACAGAAAGATACCAGTGAGCAGCTGTAAAAGAAAAGGCTAACCATAACACAACTGTTCTTTTTTTGGTACCCTGCTCACCACTCATAGCTTTATACTCACTGATTTCTGCTAAGCTTTTAACCCTGGCTAAAAACATTGTAAATAATATATAATTATCTCTAATTCAAAAAAGCAAATTATCAGCTCTGAGACTAGAAACACATCATTGGGCTACTGTAAAAGAGTAAAGCTAAGTGTAGCAGAGCTGTGCTCTTTTGGCAGCCTACCAACAATAAAGGCTTTTTACAGTTATAGACTAGAAACGCATACCAGCGGCTGCCGTAAAAGAGTGAAGCTGAGCGTAGCACAGCTTTGCTCTTTTGGCAGCCTGCCTGGCACATCTTTTCTTTTACCAGCTATAGGCTAGAAACACATATCAGCAACCATTATCAAACGCTTTTTACCAGATATAACTGGAACACGTACCAGCAGGCTGCCGTAAAAGAGTGAAGCTGAGCGTAGCACAGCTTTGCTCTTTTGGCAGCCTGCCTGAACATCTTTCCTTTTACCAGCTTTAGGCTAGAAATGCATACCAGCAACCATCATTAAACGCTTTTTACCAGATATAACTGGAAACACGTACCAGCGGGCTGCCGTAAAAGGGCAAAGCAGGTGAAGCTCAGCTTTGTTCTTTTGGCATCCTGCCCGCCACACCACGCTTGTTGAATCCACCCTCACCAGATGCTTGACAAGTTTTTCCAATGACGTCATGGTCAATCTTGTACTACAGATTGTCAGTTGCATTTGACAATCTTTGGGAACAGAGAAAATCAAATAAAACCAATGGAAGGAAGAGACTCAAAAAGAGAACTTCCTTCAGGGCATTTCTGGCAGTTTCAGTCAAGGGCTCTGTCTATTATCAGACAACCCCTGATTTTAACAACTTTTATGATTATAACTATATCCTTTGTGAATTACTTGACTCCTAAGACAGCTTAAAGTCCTCCTATTGTGTTTTCTTGAGCCACCAGAGAGAGGATAGCTCCACTGCCATCAAGACCATCTGAGGATGCAGTCACCAGGCCTCAATCATATACAGCTGGTCACACAGACATCCATCTAGCTGATGTTGTGCTCTTTAATATTGGGAACAGTGTGGGAAGCTACCCACAAGCATTTGATTATCTTTATCTTGGTGTTCTTGGACATTATTCTTTTTTTGGTTGGCAGATAGTGGCTGACCTGTTTGCTCAAATGGTCTTTCATGTGAATATGGGCAGCCAATCATAAAATGACAAGCACCTCCCACCTTAGGCCACAGCTGTCTACCAGCCATTCAAGCCAATGACAGACAAGGAATATAACAAGCATTATATGGAAGCTATCACAGTTAATCTGCTTGGTTCTCCCCTGCCACCACCAACCCCCACCTATCAGCACCTCCTGCCCAATCCCAGACCTCACAGGCCAGCACCACTTCAATGCCCTCCTCTCGCAATAATCTGCCTACTAGGCATCACTCTTCCCCGCTCCCAATAAACTCCCTGTTGCCAAAAATTTTCTATTTATATTATCTTTATTCTGAATTTCAATTGTTCATTTTCTCTTTATTTATAGTTGTTTTATTTTTTATGTTCAGTTTATTTCTATAAAAACATATATTTACTATGCTGTGTATCTAGATCCAGAAAACAGTTGTTTTTAGCACTTAAACACAGCCCCTTGTGAAAATATTAACAACAATTTGGTGATCAGCTAAATTTGAATTAGAAAATTATAGGTTGATTGTGTTTAGATAAAGTTGTTACTGATCCAAATTCAAAACCTTAATGATAAACTTTAATTCAATCAGGAGCCAAGTGAGAAAGTAATTGTTGTGACTGTTGTAACATCTTTGATTACTCCCTCTTGGGGAATTAACACCCCAAGTAGATCACCAAGTGGGTCACTGAATGGCTTACCAACTAGCCAGTGAATTGGTGGCATCACTATCAGACAGCCATCTATTACGGGGTTCAAATAATCTAGATCCTAAATGGAACACAACTTGAATAAGCCTTGTGACCTAAGAGGAACATTACTCAGATAAGCCCCATGACCTCCATGACGTACATGGACAGTATGTGGCTTTTCATGATACTATATATTATCCTATATTCATATCCAACAAAGTATCATTCTCTTCTTAATCTTCCTCTTTATCTTGTTAATTATACTTCCCAGAAGTATATACACAACAGTGGTAGCACAGGGAGGTTATCCATACCTACTCAACTCAAAGGAAAAATTCCTCCTAAGAAAAAGACCCCAGCAATGGTACTCCTTAACAGCTGGAGAGACTACAAAGTAGGACAAGACATCCCTGCAGGCCTCTTCATCTACAACAACGTCCTTGTACCCATTGAAAAGTACAACGCTCTCAAAGCCCGCAGGCTGCTACCCACAGCCCCAACTGCGTCAGAACCACAGCAGCCTGAAATACCCAACATTGTATTCCACCGCCTGTGTACAGCAGAAATTGGGGCTTTTGCAGGACTATATCAGGAAAATGCCTCCCTCTGGATCAACAATACACAAAGCAAATTTGAACAAGTGGACTACCGCTGCAGACTCTGGGTTAGTGAGATTGCTCTTTGCGTCACAGAAACCACATCACGTTTTGTAAGCAAGTGGCTAGCCCAATACCCCAACCAGAAGGAAAACATGGAGGTGTTCAAAACCACATTCCTTGAAAAGTTCTCTATGAAGGACTCTGACGTTGTAATCATGACCAAACTCAGAACGTTCAAAGTGACAGGAACAATTGAGGAATACATTGTTGCATACAAAGACATATATGATTGAGCTCCCAACATCATCAACTTTGGTGAACCCAGACCACAGTTAGACTTCTACAATGGCCTCCTCACACATATTAGGCTTCAGTTTGACATGACCGGCTGCAAGAACCTTGAAGATGTATTCTTGGAAGGAAAGTGCACAGCTTAAAATTCTGACAACCTACATACAACAAACAAGCACAAGGAGAGCCCTACAGCCAAGAAAGATCCTTGACCAAAAAAACAAAATAATCAAGCCAACAACATCCATCCTCAAAATGGGAATTATACTGCCCAAGCCAACCAGGCAAGCACCAAAGATACCAACAAGGAGGGAAAAGTTTAGGGGAGCTCTTAGGCAGCTGCCCTCCCCCAACCTACAATACTTGTACAGGGACCAGGATGTGGATTCAATCACCATGATCCAAGTACCCTCCAGCAATTCTCTACTGTTTGCTGTCCAAACTGGAAATAAACTCCTCACTTATCATTTCTGTTTTTGCAGATACCAGGGCACCACACTATTTGACACTGAAGCAGACTAGTCTCTTGTCAACAAGAATTAGTTTACCTCATGAAAATACCTACAGGCCTCAGCAATATTAAGAGGGTCATCATGGCAGATAACAGAATCATACCAGTCACTCAAGAGTCAAAACCTTTCCGTGCCCAAATTGGAGACGTGCAAACCCCACTCAGTGGCCCCATCATACCAATCCCCAAGTATATGTTATACTTGGCCTGGATTGGATGAGAAAGACAAACCTCATATTGACTGGGATAGCGCTACACTCACCATACAATGAGGCAAGGTGCATCACCATGTTTACCTAACTCACCTTGACATACTCATGAGAGACCATGTGTTTGTGAAAATTATGGAAACAGAAGAGGAAACTGACCCTAGAAAAATCAATTGGATTACATGTACGTATGAGGTCATCCACTTTAAGAATACAGAAACCCAATGTGAAAAGGACTACATCTGAGACCAATTAGTTAGTGAGTTCCCCTCTGTCTTCCAAGAAGCCCTACCAGGGTTACCACCCAACTGTGGCATACAACACAGAATTGATCTCAAAGAAAGTGTACCTAAGGCACAACCTATCTACTGCCTCACACCACAAGAGGATGACACCCTAAAAGCTTATCTTGATGAAGCCCTTGAGAAAGGACTCATACAACCATCAAAGTCATCTTTCAGTTCTTCTGTCTTCTTTGTAGAAAAGAAAGACAGAGGACTCTGCCTAGTCACAGACTAAAGAGCGCTCAACAAGGTCACAATCAAAAACAGGTATCCCATGACTCTGATTAACAACCTGTTTGACTCCCTGGGGGTCCCAAATATTTACAAAGATTGATCTGACAGCATGCTATCACCAAATTTGAGTAAAGCCTGAAGATATCCCAAAGACCGCCTTTAGAACTAAATACAGATCCTTTGAATGTGTCATCCTCAATTTTGGGATAAACAATGCCTCCAGTACCTTTGTGACCTTCATGAAATAGAGGTCTTCAAAGAACACATCAGAAAACAGGAAATTATCTACCTGGACAACATCATCATCTATAGCCCAAAATTGAAACAACACTGGGAAGACGTCCTCCTGGTCCTCTGAACTCTTGAAGAAAACCAACTAATTGCAAAACCATCAAAGTAGACATTCTTTTTGGCTGAACTTCCATTCCTTGGTCACATTATTAGCAAGGACAGAATCGAAAAATATCCAGACAAGATACACGCCATAACTGAAATGCCAGCCCCAAGAAATAAGAGCAAACTCTGCACATTCCTTGGAATGATAGCCTATGTAATAAGGTTCATCCCTGACTGGGGCGCCCTAACAGCCCCCATATCTGCTATTACGGGCAAAAAAACCAAGTTTGTCTGGACGCCCCTACAAGATCAACACTTCTGGCAACTAAAAGAGTGTATGGTTACCGCCTCTATCCTCCAGTATCCAAATTGTGAGAGAATTTACAAATTAGAAACTGACACATCTGACTACGCCATAGGAGGGGTACTCTTTATACAAATGGCAAAAAAAGACTTCCTCCCTGTGGTGTATAAGTCAAGGAAACTATCCAACGGCAAATAAAGATATTAATACACAATAAAGAACTGGTGCCCATCATAGATTGCCTCATGAAATGGTGATGCTATCTAGAAGGGGCCCAGACGTTCAAAGTGCTCACCAACCACAAGTTGCTGATATTCTTCAAAAAACAACAACACTTGTCAAGAAGACAAGCCAAATGGATGAGCCTCATACAGAGGTACCCAATGCAAATTGAGTACAAGCCAGGCAAGGAAATGCTTACTGCAGATGCTCTGTCAAGGCTATACAGCAAACATGTCCTTTGCGCTGATAGCGGCCCTGACTGGCCCATGTTAATCATGGAAAAACTCCAGAAAGGGTTCCCACCTGGCACCCCAATGGACATCCAAGAGAAGGTCCTTAAGAACAAATATCTGTTCAAAAACGCATATGGTACTCTGCACCAAATACTTTCAAATGGTGACACTGTACCTTACGTCCCATCAACACAAAAGATTGACACAATCCTCCAATATTGCAGAGACCTGGGACACGCCTGTAGCAGGAACTTGTACAAAAATCTCAAGACACACTAATGGTGGCCCAATATGCTAGATGATATCAGAGAGATACTGGAGCAATGCAAATTCTGTGATAATTACGACCAAACCAAAGCACCATCCAAGTCAGTAGTACCTGTATCTATTGCAAAACCCTTCAAGGTATGGTTGTTAGATATTTTGGGACCAATGCATGGTGAAAACAAAGGGGAAAAGTATATCATAACAGCTATTGACTACACAACCAGATGGGCTGTGGCACAAGCTACAAAAGAACACAGAGGCAACAATATGAGACAATTTATTGGGAAAGAAATCATAGCCAAGTTTAGAAAATATGACCTTCTGATCACAGATGGAGGCATCAAACTTAAGACCATTGACACCAATATCTATCTTGCCAATAATGGAATAAAACACATCACAGCCAGCCCATATCACCCTCAAGCAAATGGACAAGTAAAACAACTAAACAGTTTGCTTGTAGAAGCCCTCAGTAAGTTATCTGCTAACAATCCAAAGTCCTGGGTCAACATGCTGCCAACAGCACTCATGATCTGTAGAACACAAATTAACCATAACACGGGTAAAATTTCTTATGAACTTGTCTATGAGCAAAAGCCCGCTCTTGTCAGTACAACCAAAGGACCACAATTACCTCTGCCCAAAAGGGTGCCAGATAACAGTGACCCTAATGTATGACGTGCTAGAAAAGACCAAGAGGAAATGGAACACAAAAAAGTTGAGAGGGAAACAATCCCACTACAGCAGGAAAGATTCCAAGTTGGGGAAAAAATATGGGTTGTCAACCACAACTAGCACAATTTGGAACCAGGTTTACGTGGACCAGGCATTTTCATGGAAGTCAAGCCCAACAATACCTACCTTATCAAGGGAATTGGGGCCCAAACAGAACTAAAATGTATGCACCATGACTGACTCTGCCTATGTAAAGAAAGAACGGCCCAACAACATTCCAGATTCCCTGTTCCCAACGCCAAACTGGATCAATACCAAGCTTGTATCCCGACACTTTTAAGAAAATTCTCAAGGCTCCGCCTTCCAGCACCCCAGGGAGAGATGTTGCAACATCTTTGATTACTCCCTCTCCAGGAATTAACACCCTGAGTAGATTGCCAAGTGAGTCACCAAATGGCTCACCAACTAAACATTAAATTGGTGGCACTATTATCAGTTGACCATCTATTACAGGGATCAAACAATCCAGATCCTAAATGGAACACAACTTGAATAAGCCTTTTGACCTAAGAGGAACATTTCTCAGATAAGCCCCATAACCTCCATAACGTACATGGACAGTATGTGGCTTTCCATGATATTATATATTATCCTATATTCATATCCAATAAAGTATTATTCTCTTCTTAATATTTCCCTTTATCTTGTTTATTATACTTCCCAGAAGCATATACACGACATGACATAAAAGGTCATCAAATAATTCTTTGATCCATGTTTAAGGAATTACATTCCTTTCACAAAAGACAATGGAAATAATTGCCTGAACACAGTCAGAATGGAGAAAATAATGAATATCATAAACCCATTAAAAAATGCATAAATAAATCAAGACAATGATAATTATAATTGTTTAATTAACAAACAAATGGTGAAAACACATTTGAAAAAAAATTAATTTGTATATTTTATACATTCAAAATTGAAAAACAAACACAAAAACCAGGTTTTAAGTATAAATTCCACTTTAAACTTTGAATTAGCTCAGATTAAGAAGTTTGACAACAATTAATGATTTAAATGGTTTTTTATTTGTAAGGTCTGAAGGCTTGGGGTAATTTATTGTAGACTAAAGCCTTTAACCCAAGAATATTAATTTTTGTTAAGTATAAAAAATTAGGTAAGGTTTGCAATAATAACTGCACTAAAGCTCCTAAAAGCTTATGGGAAGTGAATTAGGGACTAAGACAATTCATTAAACCTAAGAAAATGAAATAAAGACCAGTCTTAATGACTGAAGATTGTGTCAATAAATCAATTTCTAAGTTGGGGTAATGATTGTCAATATCTGGAGGATTAAAGCTGTCAACAATTAAAGTGTGAGTTCTATTATATAAATTGCCTTAACTGATGGAAAATATAATCAAATGGGATCACAAAACTAAATTGGAAAGGAAGCAAATTACAATAAATAAAGATTACTAAGAAACACAAGCCACAAAACCTAATAAGTACCTGTTGGGGTGCAAGTCAAACAATCTCAGCTTAAGTTGAGACAAGTTAACTAAGACTTTTATTTCAAGTCTGAGTTTTGAGGTAATAATAAAGGGGAAGGTAACTAACCAGAAGTAGTTAGGTTAGCTTACTGGAAGACAAAAACAAGCACATGGTGTTTGGGCATTTCAACTTTAAAAAGTTAATGTAGAAGTTAAAAGAGAAAGACAGACAAGTGGCTGGTTGTTTGTTGAAACCAAAAGAAGAGTGAAGACGGCAGAAGAGCAGGGAAAACTTGATCCAAATTGCTGGTGTAAGCAAGCAAAAAGCAAAAGGTAATTAATTTGGACTTAGTTTAAACTAACTTTGGCGTATAGGTACCCGGTTTGAGAATTGTCTGTTGCATAAAGGTAAGTTTGAAATTGAAAACTAACCATTAATTAGGTTAATTTTAAACTGTAAAGATGAGAAAGTGAAATGGGATGTTGTGTAGATGGATCAAATGTTTTTTAAGAGTCAAAAGTGAAGAATAACCAATGTTGGTGTTCTAAACAAAATACTAGCAGTGTAAAATAATTAAAAGGAGAATCCTGACATTAATTCACTCAGGCTCTGTTAAAGCCTCCACCTCAATCTAAACCATCAATAAGTATAAAAAGAAATACATATCAGATACTAATAAATTTGCAGGAGAACAGAGGAGACAATTACCTTTAATTAAACTGACAAGCATTGGAAATGACATACATCCAAGCAACCAAGCCATAACACAGTCAAGTAACCACAATAACTGCATCCTGACAGGTACTCAAATCCTTACTTCTTTCTATCTTGCAGTCTTCAGCCTGCTTAAGACTTGTAAGGCTCTAATTCACCACCATTATATGCAGGACTTTAGAGAAAACTCCATACTTCTCTCCCCAACTCCCCTCAGTATTTAAGCTGAAATCCTCCTACAGAGCAAATTACTCCAACAATTGTATTCATTTATCAATTCTTGATAAATTCTATATTCTCAATTTTAACTGATTAGTAGATCATTGTGATCACTCTCAACAACATGAAGCCCATATTCCTTGTTTGGGGTTTCTGTTTTTTAGGATCTTTCCAGGAAAATGTAAACTTTGAATCTCCTGAACCTACTCCAACTGATAAATCTGAAGACTTCATTTGGTATTGTTTTGGACCTTGTTGTTGCCATGCTCCTTATGGTTAAACTACCCGCTTCCCTCCTATTATACATCCCCAGGCACCTTAGTTGATCCTGTGTTATACCAGTGTTTACAATATTTTAAATCACTTCACTCTCTTTCTGGGAAGATTCAGGCTGTTAGGCCACTTCCTTCACATGTTGATGATAGGGATTTTTTAGGAACTACTCCAGTTAAATCTAACCTGGGTGCACTCCTTCATTATATTCAAGAAAATCATTCAAATGAGTAGATCCCTGATATTGTTACAGAAATGATTGGATAGTAGGAAGCAGTCTTCATTTGGTGGGTAATCACCACCCAGATCCACATAGAGTTGATGATTAACCACCAACAAAGCTTCAAATACTGTTTGGTGAAATTTCCAAAAGATACACTAGGATAAGCAAAATGATTAACCCTAATCAAAAAAGTCCTAGATAAACTGCCTGGGAGAGAATCATGCTCTCTTCAGCATAAAATTCTGGACATTGAGATGGAGAAAGTGTCTTGGCTTCATATACAGCAGGAAAAACTCCAAGATCTGAGGGCATTGGATTAACATTGGGTGGAGGCAATAATAAAGTGCCGGCAGTGGGGCCCCATCTTCCTGTAATGATTTGGCTAAGAATTAAATTATAAGGGATGTAGCGCAGCAGGCCAACTACAGGATGCATTATAAAAAAGTTTGACCATAGAATATCAATTTTATTTGAGTAAAAATTTAGGGAGGACTCAACTCTTAAGAGTTAAAACAGTGAAAATTATTTAATATATGTCATTAATGACATTTCAATACTTGTATTGAAAACCTGGGAATTGAAACCTGGGTCTCAGGGAAAGCCTTATGTTGACCAGAGTGGACAGGAAACCGCCCAACTGCCAGTTGGGTCAAACCCTGGACCACCAGAGATAGACAACCCCAAACAGGGGGAACAGAAACATGCCAAGCGTCAATACTGGAGGTTTGAAATCAACATTGGAGACCCTGGAATCAAACCCCAACCCTCTAAAGACTACTCAAGTCACACAAAGTGGACAGGAACCCGCCAACCTGTTAAATTGCAAACCCAAGTTGACAAGCTACTCCAAGACCCGCCGGTCTCCCAAGGACAATTCCCCAAATGGTCACCATATTGCTTCCAACCTTGCGCCACCAAAGATCTGGACCTATGCAGAGGTTGTAGCTTGCCTTAAGGAGGTTAAAACAAAACCTACTGTTAACTCTGCCAATGACCACCAGCAGCTGCCAGTCTTCTGTCCAGAATGTGTAGTACAATTGAACTACTCAGGTGACGTGGTGAACAGTAGCAGCGGAACAAAGCATTGCCACTTCTATTCACCAGAGCAGGCACAACCTGGATCTGCTGCCCTCAAGACTCTAAGCCAAGACTATGCCCCGCCAGTGCCTTGTCTGAAAACCTGAACCATGCAAAAATTGAAGAAGCAAAAACCCATGGTATATAAGCCCCAGAGATATGATGATGACCATATTGGCATTTTCAATAATAAATTTTTATGAACCTTTGGTTCAAACAAATCTTACCTTATCTAGTCTTAGTGATCTTCCATATTAACTCTGGCCAAGTAGACCATCAGGCAACCACCCCCTCTGGAGACTAACCTGCTGACCCTCCCCAGGCACTATACTGTCCCCCAGGAGCCCCTTTTGGACCTGTGCATTTTACCAAATACCTGCCCAAACCTGCCTACGTGGAGTACAACTTGGAAAACATACTCATTGCTGATCCCTTGGTAAGGACTAGAGAAACTGAATAAATAGAACATGAAGAAAAGAGGATTGAGGTGCCGCCCTTATTGTTCAAAGTCAAGTACAATTATCCTCCTGCCTACTTTGTTCCCATGACTCCGCCCTTAACCCCGCGACCCAACTGCCCAATGGAGACCCCCACCGCGGCCAAGACTATGTCCACCCAACTGTTTGGAGTACTCTACATTACTTTGACGGGAATGGTAGACACTATGGTGCCCAATTCAGGGCCCTGGTCTTTGCTTGGGTGATCTGTATCCTGTATTATCAAGTTAGCACCCATCCTATGGTGGGCATTACCCTCTGGCCCAGCCGTATTTTGTCCCAAGCCAACCAATGCCTCTACCTATACCTGGCTTCCTGACAATATATATCAAAAATTGGCTAAGAAATACCACCTGGATCCTTGGCTCCTATTCCTGCTGCATTGCCAAATGAGTACCTAGTCCAGTTTGAAAACAACCCTTTTATAACCAACTTCTGACGGCTGTGCTGATAAATAAGGGTTTAAGTGACTCTCAGATTACATTGATTTATCAGCGTTAGCTTCCAAGGGGAAATTGAATCCAAATGGTAAACTGGAGCAGCAGTAACCCATTTATGATCAACTGTTTGATTTAAATCAGTTAATTTAGTTAATGGCTTTCCAGATTTTTGAGCTTTCTGACTTGGCCAAATAATACCTGGTATTATGGAATCTATCATGACAGACAGAATGTGTGCTAATCAACCTGATTGTCTAGTTTTTTTGCCATTGTGCGCCATTGCTGCTGTGGCAAGTTGGTTGTAAACTAGTACTCAATCAGCATTCAGACTAGAATTATTCCAAAAACAACTTGCCACAGTGGTAATAGAGCACAGTTTCAAAACCATCATTCAATCAGATTAATTAGTGCATATGTATCAAAATATATTTGAATGACTCTTTATGTCACAACAACCACTTTTAAACACGGCTCCTGACTGACTTAAAGTTCATTGATAAGGGTTTGAATTTATATCACAAATAACTTCTTTAAACACAATTAAAATATAATTAACTAATGTAAAATAAACTTAACATCAAATCCATTGTTATTTTTTCACAAAGAAATGTTTAAAAAGTTAAAATAATACAGCACTTATGGAATTATGTCAAAACAATAAAGCAAACAACACAAATTGAGAATATCTACAATACATATACATAATGGGTAAAAAAGAGATGTTATGTAGTAAATATATAGAAAAATAAACAGTGAAAATAAAGGGGCAATAAGATCATAATCATACATATTTTATTTGAGTGAAAGCTATAAAAACATAGGCAAATGTTAGAAAAAAAATTAATGAGAAAAATCAAGGAGCTTTTGAAAGACCTTATATCAGTGATTTCTGATATCAAAAAAATTGATTTTAAATTAAAGCAAAGGTTAAGATGACAGTCCTTCCTGGATAGAAAATCATTAAGTTTAACATAAAGACCTTGTAGACCAAAATCCTGACACATCAATAAGATAATCAAATGTCCTCTCAATGTTAAAAAGACTGTGGTCAAGGAGCTACAGTTCAAATCACAGACTCTTACTCCTCTTTCTATTTGGGTTGATGACCCTGAGATGTACAAGTGCTTTGTTTTTTGACTGAAACTCATTTGTTCTATTGCTTGTTATATTTTTTGTGAATCATCATTTATTTGTTCTCTGTTTACATAATTTGTTGTGTGGCTGGAAATTTTTGTCAATTAGTGCACATTTTTCATGGAAGTAGCTTTTATTTTGATCAAAAAATTTGAGATTTGTTATGTGACTGAACCAATTCTTTCTGGGCTGAAATTTCTTGTTTATCTCAACAGGTTAGAAAACTAATGTACCAACTTAATATTTTTGGCTTTTCTGGGGCACTTTTTCTGTCAAATCATAGGGCTTAACTTCTCTGAGCCTCAACCCCCTTAGCCAGATAAGGGTTTTTAGGCTATTTAAATATAGGACTAGTTTTCTTTCAACAGCAAAATTTAGAATAAAACAAGCTTTGGGAAGCTTAATTAATTAAAAAATAAAACTACCCAATATTGAACCCACAGAATTCTTGTCATGGCCAGTGGCTGAAATGTACCAATGTGCTTAAGGGGAACTCAGGCTATCTGGATATTGTGTCATAAGATCCCAATAGAGGAAGGGCGCAGAACGGGTTAGGTATAGCAAACCTGCTGCTAAGGGGTGGTAGGCATCAAGGTTGAGAACAACAACTTTGTCCAGACTGAGGAAGGTCAGAATGACCATCCCATCTCTACTGTAGTTGTAGGGCTGTGGAAGGGGTGCAGCAGAGGATTCATATAGAATGCCAGCTATTTCATGATCTGGACCGTGCTGGTAGTCCATGGGTGTAGGTCTAGGTGGGTATTCTAGTCTTCCAGTCTGACCTCTGCTTAAGTAGTGTATAAATCAGAATCCTAACAAAGCAAAAACCTGATAGATTCATTCACTTTATCTGTCGTTGTCTGCACTTGATTCAAGTGTGGGGAAGTGGGTTTCATATCATTCATCTGGTCTACCTTGGAACATACTACTTCCTAGTCCTTGTGAGATTTTGGTGTCCCAACTCTTGGGTAATGGATTCTGGAAAGTAGTGAAATGTAGTTTGAGAAGTGAGGATTATGATCTGAGTGACTTGGTCTGAGCAGGGGAATTCTGCTATTGGCTGACAGGTAATTGACTGGTTTCCTTATTCTGATATTTAACTTGGTTGGGGCCTGGGGCTGGAGCTGTGCCCAGTAATTCTTCAGGTTTTGAATTATTGTCTGCTGTTTGGTGATTAACTTCAGCTTGATCACAACTTGCAAGTAATTTTTAATCCTGTAGCTTAAGTGAAGTGCTGTGCACAGCCAATTTATTGGCTGCAAAGACAGCAACATTGGTGGCTGCAAGATTATTCACTAGTACCTCAGTGCAATTGGTGAGGTTAAAGAAGGTAGGATCTGCAGCAGGATTTTCTTCATAGTTGGCAGCAGGGACCATTGCTGATGCAGATCTGCTTGATAATAGATCTGCTGCAGAGCCCAGCAGTTCTGATCCAGAGCGGCATTTGGTGTACCCAGCCTAATTATAGCATTGGGACTGGGTGCCCCAATGCTGTTGGGAGCTGCAAGCTCCCCTGGGCTACTTTTAATCCTGCCCTGGTGGGTTGTTGGGGGTTTGAATCCCCCAGCAGGGTTTTATGGCTGCCTGCGCTTTTGCTTGGTGGCCAGGTGTGGGGGTTCAATCCCTGTTCTGGGCGCTGTAAGGCTGGCCTTTACAATTCTACTATAAACCCCCCCCCAACCTCCCCCCTGAATTTATCAAAAAACTTACAATATAATCTTAAACACATCAATCAAAAATCATCTTCAAAAAATAACCTTTGAAGCTAGCAAGGAATACTATTACTTTTACTAGTAAATCTGCAATAATTAAAAACATGGCAAATGAAAAAAGACAACAAAAACAAGACAAATAAAAACAGAACAATTAAAAACAAAAATAAAAATTTTTAAAATCAATTTTTTTAAAAGGATTTGTTTATTTAAAAACCTATTTTTTTATATATGCCTCACAGAAAAATTTCAAGTCAGCCAACAAGACTTAGGGAGCTAGTGCCCAAAATAAAGAAGACATTCAATTTTCTGAAGGAGGTCAATCAAAAAATCACCAGCAGCTCCTCAGACAGGTCCTTCTATAATAGTGCAAAGGATGTGTCACGGTAGATTCCATAATGCCAGGAATTATTTGTCCAAGTGAAAGGCTCAAAAAGCTGGAAGCCTGTTAATGAAATTAACTGATTTGATGGGTTTAAATCAAACAGTTGATTGAAAATGGGTTACAGCCCCTCCATTTTGCCAGTTGTATTTAATTCCCCCTTGCAAGCTGACGCTGATAAATTGACATAATATGAGAGTCACCTGATATGATCTTATTAATCAGCACAGTCAATAAAAGTTGGTCACATAAGGGTTCTTTGCAAACTGGACTTGGTACTCACTTGACAATACAGAAAAAACAGGAGCCAAGAATTCAGGTGGTACTGCTTAGTCAAATTTTGATATATATTGAATAATTTTCACTGTTTCAGCTCTTAAGAGTTGAGTCCTCCCAAAAATTTACTCAATAAAATCAAATATCCCTTGGTCTAACTTTATTTTAAAATGCATCCTGTAGTTTTGCCTGCTGTGCTACATTCCCTACAATTTAATTCTTAGCCAAATTATTACAGGAAGATGAGGCCCTGCTGCTGGCACTTTGTTGTTGCCTCTGCCCAATGTTACTCTAATGCCCACAAATCTAGGAGTTTCCCCACTGTATCCAAAGCAGAGACACTTGTAACATCTCAATGTCCTGAATTCTAAGCTGAAGTCTCCTTGATTCTCTCACAGGCTATTTATCTCAGGCTATTTTGGTTAGGGTTAATCATTTTGCTCAACCCTAGTGTATCATTTGGAAATTTTACAGAACAGTATTTGAAGCTTTGTTGGTGGTTGATGTCACAAGTGACAAACTCTTATCAACTATGCTAATTGAAAATCCAAAACTACAGGAGTTAAACCCTGACACCCTGCGGGCCGCCAGCCCGCAGTTTTTTGGGTTCAAACCAGAACAGGATTTGACTTCAGGGAATCTCTTGAAGCTTGATGAGCCAAGTTTGCCTACAATAATGCCCCTGCGCTAGAGGTTCCTGTTAACCCAACTGTTGCAACTGAATCAATGAGAGTTCAGTATTTGGAGTTGGGGAAGACAACAGTCCAATAGGAAAGGACAGAATAATAAGAATAAGGTATTGTTTATTGTAGGATATTGTGATTAATATACTAAATGGGGAAGCCACAAGGCCACAAGAGGGTGGCATAGTGGGGAGTTTCATGTAGGGTTCAGAGCCAAGGAATAACTTGTACAGGGATCAGCAGGTCAAATTGGCAACACTCCTAATTAGGATGAAGTGCCCGCCATTTGACATTGCCATCAGATTAGCTCATAACGTTAGATACGTCAAGGGGCGACTCATTGAGTACCCCTTGTGTATATTAAGATACGTTAGCAGGCAAGGCTAGAAACTCAGTTGCAACACAACCAATCAACGGGACAGGTTAATCACAGACCCTGGAATAATCCGGGCCACCTCGGAAAAAGAAACAAATAAACTTTTCATAAGAAGCGGGCCACCCAGAGATGACCTGTCCCGTGACCAGACTAAGGAAGTTGAGTGCTCTCAGTTCAAGCCAGCCAATGGAATAATCCCCGCAATTGATGCCGCCGAGGACTGTGAAAACCTAGTAGATGGGAAACCCCGGGCCAAGAAAATCTATGAAAGTTTTACCATGACAGATGGGCATATTTATACCCTGGGCCGCCAGGAAGATGCCCATCGCTATTCTTACAATAAAGTGACATGAACCTTTGGTTCAACCAGGTTATTCCATATTTGATATTAGTTCTATTTCATCTACAGTCTACCTCCTGCAGCTCTGCTTCTCTTACCCAACCACTCCAAGAAACCGCGGACCAGCTGCCCAACCTTTTCCGCCCACCAGGAGTTCCCTACGGCCCAGTACATTTCACCAAGTACCCCCCAAACCAAGCGTATTTGGAGTTCACCCTAGAGGAAATCCTAATCTACAATCCTGAGGCCTAAACTAGAGAGACCAAGACCGTCTATAGGGAAGGAAACAAAGTCACCATCCCTCCCCTTCTATTCTGCGACAAGTACAACTACCTGCCCGTGTATTTAATCCCTATGACTTCACCCCTCACCCTGCGGCCCGACCACCCGCAGGAATCTGTTGCCGCAGATGAAATCCACTTCCACTCAGATATTTGGAGTCATGTACATCACTCTTACTGTCTTGATTGATTCTATGATACCCGCAAACGGACCTTGGGCTATCCTGGGAAAATCCCTATCCTATATTGTAAAGTTAGCCCCAATCTTGTGGTGGGCCCTTCCTGCTGGGCCCGCGGGCTGTCCGCCTGCAAGTCCGCAGGAACCCCCTACTGGTTGGATCCCTGACAGTTGATCATCAACTCTATGTGGATTTGGGTGGTGATCCTCACCACATGGAGACTGCTTCTTACTATCCAATCATTTCTGTCACAGGATGCTACTGTTGTAACTGTGCTGTTTTAGCAGAGTTACAAGGGTAAAATTGATTAGGGACTAGAAAATATTCTTTATTGGGAGATAAATATTATATAGTTGCTTGTGAATCTGGATATTGGGAACACAATTGTGGTGATCACTCACTTGGATGATTAAGGGTGTGGTTTGATCCTTGTAGAGATTCAAGCACTGAAACAAGGTATCCATTGTGTGATGATTGCTATTTGGTCATGTTACCAGGGTTAGAAATTTGAGGTGACTTCTGCATTTGGCTTTAGGCCACTGAGAAGTTGGATTGCGGATCTCAAACCTGTTTAGTTAGAACCTTGCCAGGGGCTGACCCTGTTATTTTAAAAATACTCTCCTCAAAAGCCACAAGTCAAAGGAAGACAAGAATAAAAAAGGAAGAAAATTCCAAAAAGACTAATAAAGATGAAGCACCAAAGAATAATGAAATTTTTTCAAAAGATGATAATTAGAACAAGAAACATATTCCCCCAAGGCTACCCAAAGCCCAACACCAACATCAACTCAAATAAAAGGAAGTCAATCAAAAGACCAGCTAAGAATGATGTTCCTGACTTTGAGCCTGAGAGAATCAAGAACTCTTTTTGACAAGGATAGAAAGCTTATCATTCCAGATGAGTTTCTCCCATTCTTCTTCATGTTGACTGCCCAGGAGAGGCCAGCTGTTGTTTATGAAAGTTATTATTTCTATAGCAACAGCATATTCAGATCTGGTGCCCAGAAACAGTTCAAGTGTGGGCATAAAGGATGCCCATCAATGGCTGTCATCAACAGGGCAGAATCCCTTAAAACTCCTTCTGAAGACCATACACATCCTCCCCCTAAAGATCTGTGCAAGCGCCTAATGAGATGGTATCTGATCACAAACATTCACCTGAAATCTTATATGTCCTTCTCAGATATAGCCACCCATAACCTATCAAATATAAATGACCCACAGCAACCTATGCTATATGCCTACCACCAACTTATCATATTTATAGCTAACAATAGGAAAAACAACTCAATCCCAGTAAACAACCCAGATGCAAGGTCCTGCTATAGTGGTGCAAGGCTATAAACTAAAGTGTGTAAAGCATTAGGGTTAAGATTCAGAAGGTATAAACCGGTATTTACTGTCTGTAATCTAATATTAAAGAATCCTGCTAAGAACTTATACTGGGTTACAAAAGGAGTGATAGAGTTTAAGAACCCTAAACAAAGAATATATAACAAGGCATTTAATAGTGAACAATTATTAACTAAGGGAATGTCAATATTGGGCTACTCTCTATCAGCAAACTGGTACATATAACTATTAAAAGATTCCTTAAGAGAGAATGATGGATACAACAAGCCTAAGGCTTGTTGTTTCACAACTTCCATTTATTTAACTAAGGAGAAAAAGAAGAAAACTTAGAATGGATTAATAATAATTGAAATTCCTAAAATTTAAGATCTGAAAAAAAATTGATAAAGATTGAAGGCAAGAAATCACTTAGAATTTCAACTTAAAGCCTACTGTCCACAAGCTCTTTATTTATAGAAAAGTCTTTGCCAGCTGGTAAAATGATAGTCAGGGAGAAAGCAGCCAAGGACACAAGCAACTGGAGAAAGTTGGGTATAGACCTGGAGTAAAAGGAGACAACAGAAACCCAGTAGGGACTGTGGATCAGTACATAAGCTGGGGAAGAGCGGCATCAACGTAAGCAGGAGATTCAAAAAGTAAGTGAATTATGAAAATATTCTAAATTTGGAGTGGAATATATATAGCTAATAGAATGGCTGGGATAAAGGAAGACAACAACAACAGCAACGGTAATTCAAACGCAAATCAGCGTAAAAACAAGGTAAAATACTTTAAAATACTTAATTATTTACTTTTACTTAAATTTCAATACAAAATATTAACTCAAAGCAAAAAATAAAGAAATAAATTTAAAGAACCTGCCCTCCGGAGCAGGGCATGACACCAGAAGCATCAAAAGATTTATTCAATGATGACCAAGTCAAGTAAGCTAATGATCAGTCCATACTCCTGCTGCATTAAGACACCAATGAGGAGGAGGAGAGGATGACTATATATGCAACCAAGAGCTGTATGGCAATGCTTAGGGGTCAGGAGATACGGCTATATGATGTAATATTTATCAGCTTTACCAAGACCTTTAACCACTGCTGGCCACGCATGCAGGAGTAGAGTGGAGATAAGTGCCTCTGGTCTACTGTCATGTGATTGGAACCAGGAATCAGAGATACATCCGCCCCTGGAGGTCATCAAGAGGGGGATCCAGAAGAAAGCCCTGGAGGCGCAAAGAACCCAGCCCGCTTTGGCAGAAAGGCCACCCAAGGATAGCGCTGCCAAATTGGGATAAAGATCCCAAAGCTAGCCCAGCTTGGCTTTGAGGCCTCCTGATCATTGGCATGCAGGGAAGCTGTTGGATGTGCAACCCAAGGATGTTACTTCCATTGCTGTCAAGCCTGCCTTAGGAAGATAAAGACCTTCAAGGAACTTTACAAGAAGCCCGTCTAAAGATACCTCAGGGATCACCAAGAAGATGGTTGGAAGGTACACTGCACTGTGCTTTCTGAAAAGGGATGATATATCAACAGCAGTGAAGCTACTGGGTGCAGATGGATGGGATGCGGTAATAAGGAGCTGATGGCAGGGTTCATTGACTACTTCAAGGACCAGGGGACTGAAAGCTTATTGATAAAAGATACGGGCCAGGAAAGAGCAAGATCTGCTGGGACAACGTGGGTTATGTCCTGACTGGCGGTGCCAGACCACATCTGCCATGAAAGGATGAAATGATCACTCTACCAAGCTGCTGGAGCTAGCCAGCCATCTTTCAGCAAGCTGCTTGTGGGCCTGAAGGGGCTAAAGAATAGGGCAGATGAGATTCTTAGGGACATTGAAAATGAAGTCCCTCCCCGCTTCAAGAAAAGCTGGTGTTGGAAACCCTGATCTGTTAGGGTTGGCTGATCCATCTCTGCATCACAATAGCTATGGACCAAAATGGATGAGCCACGCCAGATGCAAAACATGTGTTCTGGATGTAAACCCAATCAGCCATGAGGTTGGTCAAGAGTATAAAACATGTGAACCGTTATTCTCTAAAGATAGAATCCCTTACTCAGGAGATAACTTGGACATTCTGGGTCAACAACCATTGGCAATTTGATGCGCTCAAATAATTAGCAAGTTAGACCGTTTGGATCTATGTTGGGGGCATCACTGCCAGTAAATTGAGGTTGGTACCTGATATCAATGGACAAAGGCCTGCCCAATGGTTATATGTTTCACCAAGAAATGGGACAGAGGACCCCCACTCACATTTGTATTCCACCCAGCGCAGAACAGGATCCCATCAACAAGTATCACTTAGTTGACATCAACCAAGTCAAATAAATATCCATGCTGAAGAGGGAAATTGCAAGCATATGATATTGCCTTGTCCTAAAACCACTATTCAGGTTTGGGATCCAACTCTGGGGTTTGCAACTAGCAGCTTGGGGATGGTAGGCTAGCTAGTAAGAGCTATCTGCAGCCAGACGCCAGTATGGCCATAGCAAAATCATGCTATAAAAAGCCCTTCTAAGATTGCTTGGAAGGCAGATGATTAAAGCCCTTTCACATTGCTACTGATGATATTGAAGTGGTGCTGAGTGATCCATAAGAGTGTATCATTGATACTTCCAAGGTCCTGCCAACCCACCTCTGCCCAAAGCTGCTGGTGTTGTGTTGATTTGACTGCAGGACCTCCTGGCTAATTGGCACCAGTGACAAGGGATGGAACCCTGCCAATTGCTATGCTATACCCACATGGATTGGAAGCACATATGTTACCATTCAGATTCACTTCCCTTAACCACTGTCCCAAGATGTGATTGCATCAACATAATAATTCTTCCTCAAGACCCCAAAATCTTGGCAGCCAGCATGAACTGAAGAAGGACACGGAGTACAATCTGGTATACAGGGACTACAAGAGGGATGGGAAGCTGGAATACCTGAAGGGAGTATCAAGTGCCATTCTCTTTGGGTTTGGATGATTGCTATTGATTTTTATAATAGGCTGTTTACCTGCCTGGTTATACTTATTTTTAAAAACATTTGGTTATCCTCCATTGATTCAGCGATGATTCTTATAGGTTAGGGCTTTAAAACTATTTTCGTTAAAAGGCAATGGTTCCAGCTGCCTTTTATTTGCTGCCGAAGTTCGAGCTTGTTTCGACGTGTAGTTCATGTTTTTGTTGCCTGCCAAAGTTAGCGGTTGGTTGGATCTGATCCTTTGCCGGGAAATAAGCCTGTTCTTATCGGTGTTTGATTGGAGGGCAGGGAACTGGTGGGCTTTTTGTTGATTGCTGGAACAAGAATTATCGGGATATCTGCCGGCCCCCTTCATTCCAGATACCTTCTTTCTTTTATGAGTTCCCAGCTCGGATCCTTGTTTGGGCACAGTCAGCCTGAAAATCTCTGTACCCTTTCTGTTCTTGTAGATACCAGCGGTGGGCTAGTATATCCTTGGGGTTGGGAATGATCTTATTGGTTGTTGAACTTTGCTCGGGTAGCTATTGGGAGCGTATGATCCCCTGGGTTTGCGGGATGGGTTGGCTTAATTGGTTTCTTAGCTGTTGAGGATTCTGTGGGGTTTTAGGGTTGGTATTGATTGGCTAGGATCGGTGTTGCTAGTGGCCATCCTGTAACTTTCCAAGGAAATGATAAACTTAATGGGGTTGTGGTAGGATTTGGATAGCTGACATATGCCAGTGGCAGATGTGCAGGTGGGTTTTTACATCTTGAATTGGATCTGATGGCTAGAGAATGCGGATAGTAAACTAAAGCAGAGTTGCAACAATAACCAGTAAAGGTCAGACTTAACAATCACACAATGTTTAAACACTATTTTTCCAGCAAGTGTCTTCCACTCTTACTTAGCGGATATATCAGGTTAGTTTTAGAACTGCCTATGAGTACTTGGTGTATTTTGCTCAATGTGTTCTATAACCTAGTTGGTTTTAAAAGGACTATACTCCCAGCATAGCCACTTGAGGTATTCTTAAAGACGTATGGCTTGCATCAACACATTAAAATAACTGAATAAAAATATCATGTGATCTGAGTATTTTATTCTATGTACTGCTTCAATGTGCAAAATCAATTAACTCTGAAACAACCATGTTATGCTTCAACTGATGCGAACAGTACATCTTAATGGTAGTGTTAGGAGCAAAAGAAGTGACTTCAGGAGCGGTTCTGGCTGGCAACTAGTTCATCGTGAAGGTCTTGGAGGACATTGTCATAGCAATAGGATACCATCATTAGGCGGAGTGAAGATGTTTGAGCGATGGCTTGGGCCTTGGGCATGGTATCAGAAAATCCAAGATGTGCGAGGCGTTTGGATAAAAGAGATATCATTGCAGGGTAGCTCTGCTCCTTGGGTGCCATCATAATCTGCTGGAGAAGCTTTTCCTTCTGGGGATGGAGAGGAAGGAACTCGTAATTACACATCATCTTATCCCCCTCTGTCCCCTAGTCTCTATTAGTCAACGTATGTAGTTATGTTACCTTTTTAATGCGCTGATATGCTTCTTCTGAGAGGGAGAATTGGTGTTTTTCTTGTAGTTTAGCTTCAATTTCTTTGACCTGGAGGTTTAGAAAAATCTAGTGAGCAACTTACTTGGACAGCTACATCCTGGATGGAGCACGCGAGGGCCACCATGCTTTCAGGGGACTTGTCGAATAGAGTTTTGATTATTTGTTCAATAGTGTGTTCAGAGCCTGGACTGAGGCTTTTAAGTAGTCCAACCAGTGGCGGGCTGAGATTGCTTTCAAGGAATTGTGTTAGAGTCATGTGCTCGGGAGTTGAACTACGACTAGGTGATACTGAATGATGTTCAGAATCAGTTTTGGGGATTTCCTGGCATCTGGGTTTTTGGTCACAATTCAATGGACCATTCCAGCTAGGTGATTTAGGCCCAGCGACTGGCCCATCCCAGCTATTCTTTGTCTGGGATTCTGCCATCGGCGCACTCCAATTGTTCGGTTTGGGATCAACGACTGGCGCTTCCCATCCTGAAAGTTTAGGCTCTGCAGCAGGAGCACGCCAGTTATTATTGGCTTTGGGTTCGGCCACTGGCGCATCCCAGCTATTATTGGCTTTAGGTGCAGCTGCTGGTGCATTCCAGTTATCCGCTCCAAGTTCTGTAGCAGGAGCATTCCAGCTAGTTGATTGGGGTGCTTCAGTGGTCCGGGAAGATTGATTTTGAGGGTTACTGTGCGATAGTGACGTAAAATCGAAAGTGCTGGATTGATCAGCTGGCTTCTCTCCGCCATACTGCGACCCACTGTTAGAACCAGAGTAGTTGCTTGTTCGTGGGCGATTCGACGACTCGTCGGCTTTCTGACTCCAGCGAGAATGCTTGACATCGCGGGAGGAAGGGACGACTGAAGAAGCTTGCTGAGGTTTTTCAATGAGAGGGATGGATGCAAATGGTTTAGGGGCTGGCCTTCCTGTGCTTTTGACGGTGAGGTTTCTCGACCCGACGCGATAGTTATTGAACCTCTGCATAGCTCCAAAGGCGCCAATGGCGGTATCATAGTTGATCATACATCTGCTATTGGGCCCATCAAATTCGACATCAATGATTTCACCAACAGTTTTGAAATATTTGAGCAGTTCAGCTTGGTCGCAATCAGATGAAAACCCAGTTACTTCTACTCGGTAAGATTCGTTCGCTTTAAGGGGAGCACGGCTTCGGCTATTGGAATCAAAGTGCTTGGTTTTATCAAATAGCTCAACTTTCCTATTAAGAGTTAGAAACACTAAAGATACTACGCACTTACAGTTTCTCTCCTTGGAATTGGAAACCGTTCTAGCAGAAGTTAATTCATGTCAGTTTAAAGAACTTACAAATTTAGATATCGCCTGCTCGTTAAGTTCATCTTTAATGAATTGTAAAATTGCGCAGGGAGGGTCTGCAGGTTGACCAGAATATGTCAGGGAACAATCGTAAAGAGGCCCTATTGATCTAAACAAATGATAGACTTCTAATTCATCAACCCCTGACGCAAATCCGGTCACCACAACCTTAGTCGTAGCGGGACCACTTTCCCTGAGTTGAGGGTTTGAAGTTCGCGAGAAGAACATTCTGCAATGAAAAAGTAGAGAAAACTTAGAGTGCCAAATGGCAAAAACTCTTTCCGCTACAATAAACAGGTTAACTATTACTGACAAAAAATAATATTATATTTACCATCCTCTTTAGTTTTAAACAGTATTCTGGCAGTTGATACAACTTCCCCTTCCTGATCGGTTTCAGCACTGCTACGGTAAACAATCTTTATATAGTTTATAGAAAATACCTAACTGCACCAAACGATTTGAAGAACTGACAAATGTCGTCGGGACGAAATTTCTGGGTGCAGGTAACAAACAGCTTATCTTCAAAGAAAAAATCATATTCTGCAGGCGTTGAGCCATATTCCCCGGACCCCACCCCGTACTTATTAGGCTCGCTACTTTGATTATAAGCACCGCCGCCATAGCTCTGAGATCCTCGTCCCCAAGAATCCCCGCTGTTTCCTTGGTTGTCTCCTTTGTAAGCTGGGGAAGCTTCTCCATATCCTCGAGAGTTAAAGCCCTGATCACGGGAGGCACCATATCCTTGGGAGTTAGAACGCTGATCCCGAGACTCAAACTCTCTGGAGTTTAAGCCTTGTTCCTGGGAGTTGCCGTATCCTCGAGAGCTAGAGTCTCGATCACGAGCGTTATAGCCCCGGTCCTGAGAGGTATCGAATCTATGACCATTAGAGCTTCGTTCATTGGAGCTACCAGATCCTAAGGTCATCATTTAGTATAAATAATAGTATAAAAAACTAACCGTTATGAGAATAGCCCATCATATTCCGAAATAAAATAACCGCTGGTTGGTAAAGTTACTATCTAAGCTGGTAAAAGTTTAATGAACTGATCCGCAGCAAGGAAAGGAGTACTTATCGATTTTATACAGCCTTTACTTCTGAACAGATTGAATAAGTATTATTTGATTTTAAGCACCAAAACTTTTTTCGATTCCCTTAACAAAAATCATATCGGACCAATCGAATCTTATCCCGTCCCTCTGTAGTCAAACTCAGCTCATCCCCTTCAGACTTTGCATCATGCTTATCATCGCTAAAGTTAGCAATGAATATTTATATAACCAATCGATTAAGCTCCTAAAGGACGTTTCGGAATTTAGGTGCATAAAGAAGATCGGATATAAATCCTCACTTGAAACCATCATGACCCTTCAATGATGGTTTTCTGGACGAAGCTTGCTGGACGGCTCAATAAAATCGACCGGCCCGTGTTAAAAATGATTTAAAGCTTTAATTATTCAAACTACCCGACATTCCTGTTATTCCCACAACCCTTCGCCACTACCGCACCACTCGATTCCAGCCATTTCGCCTCGGCAAAGTTAAATGGGAGCGATCAGCTTATTGGGAAACAAGCGCGTACTGGTTAGCAGACTGTCAAAAGCAGACAAATCATTCATGTTGTTCATGATTAATTTCCTTTTAGACAGTCTGCCTAAATCTGACCCCAAGTCTCTTGCTTGGAATGCGCTTTTTTAAAAGATTTATTTATTAATGTAAATAAATATTTAGCTGCAGATAATAAATTTTATCAGATATGGTTTGGTAAAAGAAAAGGTGTGTCAGGCAGGCTGCCAAAAGAGCAAAGCTGTGCTACACTCAGCTTCACTCTTTTACAGCAGCCCGCTGGTATGTGTTTCCAGTTTATAGCTGGTAATTAGCTTTGCTTGGCCCTGGGTGCCCGAGTTGGTTGAGGTGCTCAACTCAGCCCCAGAGGTCTCAGGTTCGAATCCTGTTGCTTTCGCCTGCCCTGCCTCTATATTTTTGTTAGAATTGGACCTTACCCGCTTGTGGATTCTCCAGCATGTTCCAGGATAGTCACATCCAATTAATGCAAGAATGTTAAATTTGCCCCCCCAGTATGATGTAATGGTGATTCATTGGACCCTACCCGTAGTTGGATTTCCAACTGAGATCAGCCGAACAATCCAATAAGTGACGTGATGACATTAAATTGACCCTCCTATCCCCCCCATTCCTTTAAGCTGCAGTTTTTTTCTACCATTGTTCCAAACTTTAAATAAAGTTATTTTATAAAAAAAAGGTAATTAGCTTTGCTTAAAGGTGGAGGTATTTATATATTTTTACAATATTTTTAGTCATGGTTATAAAATCTTAGCACAAATTAGTTACTATAAAGCTATGAGTGGTGGGCAGGGTACCAAAAGATAACAGTTGTTCTACAATCAGCTTTTTTATAGCTGCTCACTGGTATTTTTATGTTACCCTAGCAGAAATTCTTTGATTAGTTCAGCAAAAAAATCTAATTTTGTTCATTATTCTAGTTTTCTAATATTATTAGTGGTACACAAAGTTATAGTTTTTATTATAAAAATGATAATTGTTTTGTTTGTGCAATTTTCCTTGGAGAAGTATAAGGAGATGCTATGCAACTATCTCTATTACTCTATCAGCAAGGCCTCATTTTATAATTTTTTACTTTTATTATGAATTATACTTTTTACATATAAGCAGTGAAAGATTGAATAATTCTTGCATTATCTTGAAACTGCAATATTTTTGAAAAAAAATTTCAATAACAATTTTTGACTTCCAACCGACAAATCAATACTTTTTTTAAATTTTAAGCTTTTGGTATAAATATATATTTTTCTCTGTCTTGGCTGATATAGTCTATAGTCAAAGCCATATAATATTATTTTTTAACTGAAACATGTATGTTTGATCTAGTTTGCCATAAAACTTTTGTTTTGAAATGTTTATCTTTTATATTGTATACTTAAAATTATTGTTTTTTATGCCATTAGATGCCACTTATCAGCTTATACTTTTTACTTTTCAGAAGTGTCAGAACTTTGTAATAATATGGTAGACTTGACCATTATTCCCCTGCTAATTGGCTAAGACAACCAATCATCATAAAGCTGGATAACACTAAAGCAGAATCAGCTGATCTTGTTCCTGGCCTCAGCTAATCAGTGCTCTTGTTATTACTCCAAAGATTAATCCTGATCCAATACTGATCCTCTCATAGGATCAAAACTGATTAAACAAGCTTTATGATTCCAGGCCACAATTGTGACAGAAATCACTGGATAATATGAAGCTGTTTCTAAATGATGGGGAATTACCACCCAAATCCACATAGAATTGATGATTAACCACCAACACGGCTTTAAATATCTTTTTGTGAAATTCCTAATTGAAACTCCAGGATTAAGTAGAACAATCAATCCTAACCAGAGTAAACCAAGATAAAAGACCTGGGAAAGCATCAATGCATCTTCAACGTAGAATTCTGGGCATTGAGAAGTGACACAATTTTCATTTTCCAGAATGGGGGGAGGAGCTACAAAATTGGCTGGCATGAAATTAACATTTTGTAGCGCCAACGACAAAGTTCTGGATGCTGGGCCCCATCTTCCTGAAATGATTCTGTTCAGAATCAGATTATATGGGATATACCGCAACAACCCAAGCACAGGATGCATTTTTAAAATTTAAAATTAGAGCTTGGGATAATTGATTTTTATTGAGTAAATTTAGAAGGACTTAACACTTAGAGTTGAAACAGGGAAAATTATTCAATATATACCAGAAAAATTGACTAAGCAATACCACCTGAGTCTTGATCTCCTATTCCTTCAGCATCTTCAAGCAAGTATCTAGACCAGGTTGCAAAGAACCCTTGCGTGACCAGTTTCTGACAACCATGCCAATTAATGAGCTTATATTGGGTGATCCTCATATTACGTTGATTTATCAATGTCAGTTTACAAGGGGGAGCTGGTTTCAGCTGGCAAACGGGAGCAGCTGTGACCCATTTTTGATCAACTATTTGGTTTAAATCCGTTAACTTGGTCAATTTTGATATAGGTTTTCCGGCCTTCCGTGCCTTCTTACTTGGACAGACAATACCCGTCATTATGGAACCTACTGTGACATTACCCTCCGCTTTAGCCCTGGGCACAATACCATCATCTGGGAGATGGGATAAAGAGAAATTCTTATGGGCAGGTGGGAGTTTCATTGCGGCGAGGGTAAGTTCAGGGTGACCAATAGCAGTGGGATTGCGCTTGTAGAACTCGTGGATCAGATTAGAGAAATTTGAACAATTGTAGTGGGGAACCCAGGAGTTTTCAGAATCAGGATAACCTTTCCAAGATACCAAATATTCCAAACGGTGGCAATTCTTGCAGGAAGCCAGAATACAATTTAACTCGTACTCAGGTTCTCCTTCCACAAGAATGGGTTGGGAAGAGGGGGTCTCTATTCCTTTGAAGGGAGTAAGGAGACATTCATGGAAGGTGTGGAAAATCTTGAAAGTAGGAGGTAAATCCAGTTGATAGGCAGAGAGACCAATCTGACATTCTACCTTGAAGAGACCAACTTGCTTGGGACCCAATTTGCAACAGGGAACCTTAAGTTTCATATTGCGAGCATCAACCATGACTAAATCACCTGGCCTGTAAGTTGGACCTTCCTGGCGCTTGCAATCTGCATATTCATTTTAAGTTGTCATGGCGGCGGCGAGAGTAACTTGGAGCTCCTGATGGACCGGCTTCAATTCAGCAGCTTGATCAGTTGCAGCTTCCATGTTGCTAACCAAACAAGGGCCCATGTTGGAAGAAGGATTGTAGCCCAAATTGGCATAAAATGGCGATACTTGAGTTGACATGTGTGGGGCGTTATTATATGTGAACTCTGACATGGGTAGATTATCACACCAGTCATCTTGTCGCGCATTGGTGTAACAGCGTAGGTAGACCTCCAAACTTTGGTTTATCCTCTCCGTTTGTCCATCAGATTGGGGGTGAAAAGCAGTAGAGCGGCACAATTTGATACCAAGGATTCCAGTAAAAGCTTCCCAGAACTGAGCAATAAATTGAGGACCACAGTCGCTTACAATCTTCATTGAGATGTCATGTAGAGAGAAGATTCTGTTTACAAATAGCCTAGCGGTTTCCACTGAAGTAATTGTGGTTGAGCAAGGTACAAAGTGTGCCATCTTTGTGAAACAATCAACTACCACCATGATTGTGTTAAACCCATTGGAATTGGGAAGCTTGCCGATGAAATCCACCAACACAGACATCCAGGGGCCCACAGCAGGCTGAAGTGGGACCAGTAAACCAGTAGTCTTATTCAAACTGGCCTTGGATCAAACACATACCAGGCAATCTCAAACAAAAGCGGCCACCTGCACAGTTAAACCTTTCCAGGAAAACTGGCGGCGGATAAGTTCCACTGTCTTGTTTTTCCCTGGATGGCCAGCTGTTGGACAGGTATGATTAGCCTCCATGATCTCATCCTGAATAGTGCCTTCAGGGACCCACAAGCAACCTTGATGATATAGGACTGGACCAATCTTATGATAACCCTGAGGCTGACCCACTGGGTTTGCGCATGCTAGCTCCAATAGCCTATCATAACCTTTGGACAAAGGTTGCAGGAACTTAACTTTGGAATACAAGTCCAGGTCTGCGCCCTCAGCTAAGGACATGGTGACCAACGTAGCTAGCAGAGGCAATACAAAAGGCACCACAGCCTCGTCCAGAATCATAGTATGTGTGTTAAACTTGGTGTCCATACTAGCATCTGGGAGATGGGAGGGATTCCTGCTTAGAGCATCGGCCAAGTGATTGTCAGATCCCTTAATAGACTTGTAGCAGAACTTGTATCTTGACAGATCACCATGCCATCTGGATTGGCGACCTGACAAAACCCTGGGTTGTTGATAATATAGAAGAGCTTTGTGGTCAGTTCTTACTACAAATGGATGATGTGCCAACATGAGATGGTGATGCCAGTGCTTTAACAATTCCACAACAGCTAACAATTCCTTGTCATAAATCATGTAGTTGTGTTCTTGAGCTTCCATCTTCCAGGAGAAATACCCTACAGGTCTCTCAATCCTGTCACTAGCCGTCTGTAACAGCACACCAGCCACAGCATATTTAGATGCATTGGTAGAAACCACAAAAGGAAGCTCAAGATTTACATGTCTTAGCACTGGGGAGGACAACAAAAGAGCCTTGACTGCTGAGAAGGCACTTGCACACTCAGGCGTCCAGACTAAAGTTGTCTTTCCACTAGCCAAATATAAAGGGGCGGCCACCTCAGACAAGTGGGGGGTGAATTTCTTCAAGAACGTACATGTACCCAGGAAACTACAAAGATGGGATGCTGTCACTGTCGTAGCATACTCTTGAACTGCAGCTTCCTTGTCAGGGGCAATGGTGTGGCTATCCTCAAAGATAATATTACCCAGAAAGATAACCTTACGTTTAAAGGATTCACACTTACTCCTTTTGATGATCAAGTTTTCTTAGAGAATGCGCTCTACAACTGCTGACAAGTGGGCCTTATGGGACTCCTCATCCAGAGAAAACACCAAGATGTCATCCATATATGCAATGGCACAAACACCTAGGAGATCTCCCAGGACTGAATCAATTAACCGCTGAAAGCAAGCCGGGGCATTCTTCAATCCAAAAGACATTATGCAAAACTGGAAGATACCCTTCTTAGTTCTGAATTCTGTTAACCATTCCATTCCTTCTGCAATCCTGATTTGATTGAAAGCATTCAACAGATCAAGTTTTGAGAATAACTTGGCCTTCTCAACGCACCTAGAGATCTGTGCTTTGAGAGGTAAAGGATAAGGATCTGGAATTGTAATGTTATTCAAATTCCCGTAGTTGACACAAGGACAAAGGGACCCATCAGACTTCTGAACAAATAATAGCGGAGAGCAGATCAACAAAGCCTTCTTAAAAATGTAGCCTTTTGCCAACATGTTGCAAGTCCACTCTTCCAAACATGCATCTTCCTTCAAGGTTAAAGGGTAAATAGGAGACACAATTCTGATCAGATCAACAGTGACCTTAAAGTCAAAGTCAAACTGAGTGTGCTTGGGAAGGACCTTGCCTCTGGTGGCGTCAAATGCCGCGGACCAGGGTTGCAAGCATGCTGGTAAATCCAAACTTACAGGGGCAGGGACAGGAAACAATTGTATGGTCTGTGATGATTGCTCAGATTCAGACATATCCAACAGCAGAATACAAATAGCTATACCCGAGGAGTGTTCCACCTGTAGCTCATTTTTCTCCAGTAAGGATGATACATTATGATCTCTCTACCAACTCACTCCCAAAATGATAGGATACATAAGGGTAGGGCAAACAGAAAACCTTGCAGTAAAAGACTGACCTGCAACTACAAAAGTAACTGGCTTCTTCAGCTGGAACAAGGGAAACGTTTGACAATTTCCACCCCTAACAAGCATTCCCAGATGGTAATTGAGTTGTAGCAAGTCCACAGTCTCTACACTCATAAATTTTTTGGAAGCACCTGTATCTAACAAGATGGCTGGTTGATAGATAGTCTGACCATTATTGATGCTACCATGAAACAAAAAGTAACCAGAAGTGGATTTATTTGCAGCAAAGGTTGCAATCTTGGCAGGGTCTTGTTTTTCATTGGCAGTACGGACAGCAGCTAAGCAAGCAGGATGCTCCTGGTAGTAACGCTCAATCATTTCTTGGACGGCAGCTGGAAGAACGGGGTTATCACAATCAATGGGAACGAGGGGCAACTCTTTGGACGTAATAACAGAAGATTTTGCAGGTACAACATGCTGAAGCATTGCCAAGAAACTATCAGGACCAGACACTACGGGAGCCTCCTTTACATCACCAGGTTTGTTCACCACTGCCAATTGTAGCTGAGATAAGCTAGGGAGAAAACAATCTTGGCTTTGGTTGGAAGGAACTGCCAAGGAGCAAGGACCAGAAAACCAAGAGCGCGCAGCAGGTTTATCCTCAATTACCAATGTACCTTGTTTGGAAGTAGACAGATTTGAGGCCAGAGAAAGAATTTGGCTTACCAGGGCCTCAGTTGTGGTTAACAGGGAATCCCAAACTGCCAAATCCTGGGCAGTCTGGTCAACTGCTAACCACAACGCTGAGAGTTTGTTCACCTTGGGAACATCAATTGTACGGCAGTAGGTAAGAAACTGAGGAAGGAATACTGAAAGTGGAGTTGTACCCTGATGAAAGGCGTACAGCTTACAATATACTTTGAGCTCCTCAATAGATACACACAATTTTTTTAACAAAGGGTATAGAGATGCACTCTCAGTTAAAACACGTGGATTGTGCTCCACCGCGGACAGCAACCATTCTTGAGCATCTTTGGAGACCTTTGTCATCACATGATAAGCTTGGGATTTGTGACTAAGGCTAGAGCCAGAATAAAATGACAATGCTGACAAAACTTCATGCGAAATTTCATCAGTGGGTGGGGCAGGAAAATAATCTGGACGCCAAAATGACATGACGCGACAGAAATAGGAAACAGAGGATCCAGTTTCTACAACTGCAACCGGAGATGGAAACCATAAATTAAAAAAAAGCCCAAACTGAAAACTCAGAAATGAACTGATGCAAATAAATATGGTAAACACAGATATCTCAACAGATCAGGAGAAAAGAAACACAAATTCATGACAAACTGCTTCCAAAAACTTAGACATAGAAGAGTTGAGTAATGTGACAGAAATCACTGGATAATATGAAGCTGTTTCTAAATGATGGGGAATTACCACCCAAATCCACATAGAATTGATGATTAACCACCAACACGGCTTTAAATATCTTTTTGTGAAATTCCTAATTGAAACTCCAGGATTAAGTAGAACAATCAATCCTAACCAGAGTAAACCAAGATAAAGGACCTGGGAAAGCATCAATGTATCTTCAGTGTAGAATTCTGGGAATTGAGAAGTGACACAATTTTCATTTTCCAGAATGGGGGGAGGAGCTACAAAATTGGCTGACATGAAATTAACATTTTGCAGCGCCGACAACAAAGTTCCGGATGCTGGGCCCCGTCTTCCTGAAATGATTCTGTTCAGAATCAGATTATATGGGATATACCACAACAACCTGAGCACAGGATGCATTTTTAAAATTTAAAATTAGAACTTGGGATAATTGATTTTTATTGAGTAAATTTAGAAGGACTCAACTCTTAGAGTTGAAACAGGGAAAATTATTCAATATATACCAGAAAAATTGACTAAGCAATACCACCTGAGTCTTGATCTCCTATTCCTTCAGCATCTTCAAGCAAGTATCTAGACCAGGTTGCAAAGAACCCTTGTGTGACCAGTTTCTGACAACCATGCCAATTAATGAGCTTATATTGGGTGACCCTCATATTACGTTGATTTATCAACGTCAGTTTACAAGGGGGAGCTGGTTTCAGCTGGCAAACGGGAGCAGCTGTGACCCATTTTTGATCAACTATTTGGTTTAAATCCGTTAACTTGGTCAATTTTGATATAGGTTTTCCGGCCTTCTGTGCCTTCTTACTTGGACAGACAATACCCGGCATTATGGAACCTACCGTGACAACAATCACAGAACGCTCCTCAGCCAATAAGACAGAGTGTTCCTGAAAAATAATGCAAGATGGCTACTGTAAAACATTTGCGCTTGAAGACATATCACAATCTATGACTAATAGAGAAGGTTGTTCAGAAGAATACTGCATGATGCAAAAACCCAGTCTACATGGTAACTAAACTCAAATATGCATAAACTGCCAACAAGATGCTGCCATTATGCCGATAAGATAAGCTGAGGTCTGATAATCTATTGAAGTCCCATGCCAGACCGGCATGGCTGCCTAACTCTGGGGGCTGAAACTAGCAGTCTGGGGAACAGATAGACTGACTAGTAAGAGTTGAAAGTGTCAGATTACAATCTGGCAAAAGGGCTTATCTATCCTATATAAGGTGCTCTCCTGATTAGAGATTGAGAAGAATATGTTCATCCTTGAAGATAGAGATTGAAGATCTCTATTGTTGTATTGTTGCAACTGAACCAATGAAGATTCAGTATTTGGAATTGGGGAAGACAACAGTCCAATAGAAAGGACAGAATAATAAGAATTAGGTATTGTTTATTGTAGAATGCTGTGATTAATATACCATATGGGGAAAGCCACAAGGCCACAAGAGGGTGGCATAGTGGGAAGTTCCAGGTAAGGTTTGGGGCCTATAAATAACCTGTGCAGGGATCAGTGATGTTGATTTGGCAGCGCTCCTGATTAGAAGATAGTGCCCAGAACTTGACATCCTCATCAGATTAATCCATGTTGTTAGATACGTCAAGGGGCGATTCATTGAGCGCCCCCTGTGTATTGTAAGATATGTTAGCAGGCAAGTCTGGAAACTCTGTTGCAACAGTATCACTACTAGCTGACGCCTAGTAGTCACAAGTATCCAAGTAGAGCGCGCCGCCTACTTGCAGACCCCATGTATTTGCTCCTACGGTCAGACAAAGCTCTGCCAGGCTGTAGCCATACCCTAAGACCCAATTGATAGCTACAGACTGTTGCCATACAGTCCCCTATTGACATCCCCATTTCAATGTCCATTAATAAAAACAATTCCTCAAGACCACAAAATCTTGACAAGCAGTATCTGAGTTAGTTGGTGACATTCCCTAAAACATTTTAATATTTTTTCATTTGCCTGGTTTTAATTTCCAACATATTTATTTTTTAATCTATACCAAAAAGCTCAGTGTTGCAACTGAACCAATGAGGATTCAGTACTTGGAATTGGGGAAGACAACAGTTCAATAGAAAGGACAAAATAATAAGAATAAGGTATTGTTTATTGTAGAATATAGTGGTTAATATACTATATGGGGAAAGCCACAAGGCCACAAGGGGGTGGCATGGTGAGGAGTTTCATGTAAGTTTTGGAGCCGAGGAATAACTTGTGCAGGGATCAGCAAGTCAAATTGGTAGCGCTCTTAATTAGGATGAAGTACCTGCCATTCAATATTGCCATCAGATTAATCCATAACATTAGACACATCAAGGGGCAACTCGTCAAGCGCCCCCTGTGTATTGTAAGATACATTAGCAGGCAAGGCTGGAGACTTGGTTGCAACATCAGGAATAAAAGCTAGCTCAATTAATTTTTTCTTTAGTGATGTCTTAATTCTTTAGGGTATTTCTTTTGGTAAGTAAACAACAAAGTAGCTTTGAAGATAGAGATCTTTATAATAATAAGGCAAATGCAATCAAAATAAAGGCATCTATAACAAAACACTTTTTAAAGTAATATAGTTGGTTTTTGACACTCTAAAGCTAAAAAATATTTTTGCAATAATGTCAGATGTTTCTAAAACTAAAAAAAGTTGCCAAAAACTTTCTTTCAGCTCCATAAATATAATAATCTAAGCATAGGACTTGCTTAAACCATTTAGCAATTCATGAGTAATAACAATATGTAGTTTTTGGTAGTAAAACTTTGAAAAGGACAAAAGGTAAATTTTTTAAAAAAACAAGTCAAAAAAATAAAAGTAAGATAATTAAGATAGATAATAGTTAATTTTAAATCAAGTGAAATGTTTCATTTTAATATTTACTTAAAGAAAAACATCTTTTTTAAGTGAAATTTGGATTAAAATGATTATAAAATAGTAGATATCATACTGATCCTAAAAATACTCATCATACATAAATTTGCTGAAAAAAACTTACCTAACCCAAGATCATCTTAAAACCAAAATCTTGAGGTTTAAATTTAGGTTAGTTAAATTGATATTTGAAAAAAAACTTCCTTGTCTATGAGAAGCTTCAGGATGAAAACTAATATTAGGTAGTTAGCACAAAGTCCTCACCAAACCCCAAGATCTGCTGCAGTAAAAACTGGGCATTTTTTAAAAAATGTTAGTAATTAGCAAAATGACTTGCCAAACCATGATTTGATTCAGGGCAAAATTCTGGTGTTTTTAAATATACTTTGGAAAATTAGTAAAATAAAACTTATCAACCCCAAGATCTGCTGCTGACTAAGCTCATCTAAAAGGCTTTAGAGATTAGTAGTTTATTTTTGAAAATAGTTGCCTGAAATGCAGCTAGGTTAAAAAATATTAGTGATTCAAAACATTACTTACCATTCTTATGATTAACTTCAGGGCAAAAATCTGGATTTTCTTAATCTAAGTTAGTAAATTTGAGAAAAAATAACTTACCCACCCCAAGATCTGCTGTGGGCCAAGTCCATCTAAATTGGAGAGAAGGTTAGTAATTTTAATGAAAAGCTTACCTGATTTGCAGCTCTAATTTGTTTTTTAATTGAATTAGTTTTTTTTTAAAAATTTACTACCTTTTAATTCAAAGTTAGCTTCAAACTTTTTAAAATATGCTTACCTTGACTATCCTTGATCTACTATGATTAAAACAGTTAGTATTATATATATAATTTCAAAGCTTACCTTAAGTTTGAAGTGAATCTATAGATTTTGAGTTGAAAAAGTTAGTATTGTGTTTAGCTTAGCTTAGCTTACCTGAATGCTTGGTTGATTATCCTACTCTTCTAAGCCAATCAAATATTTGAATTTAAGCATTCAAGAAGCTTAATTTATTTCTAAACTAATGATCAAAGCATCATCTAAAATTTTGATGGGCTATTTTACATCTTAAACTAAATATTTATATTAAATTTGTGATGAATACCTATACCTGTCAACTCCCGAAGTCCACCCCAGCAGAATTCCCCATCATGCTAGACTACTGTTCATCTGGAAGCTCATCAGCAGCTTAGCGGCTTTGCTGACAGCTCCGCCGGCCACAGGGCAGCCTGACAGGCTGCCGACCAAAAGCTTAAAACTGTGACTCTCAAGGTTGAATAAGATTCAAAAGGTTTCAACAGAAATTAAAGGACTTCACTTGGAAAACTATCAGATCCAAGCTTTAGTACCCACCTTCTCATAAACTCCAGGCTAGAACCAAAGTAAGCTCAAGACTAGTAAATAACTTGAACTATTATATTCAAACGGATTGATTAACTGGATGGAAAGGAAACCTTTGCATCTCTACTCTCCCTGTCAAATCCTGAACTGGTAGCAAAAAGCCCCAGGTCTGACTAGGGCTGCTTCAGACAAGTTTTTGCTCTGGTTTACTGCGTTCAAAGATCTATTTTAGAATGTTTAAATAATAGGTGATTCTGCTTTGGCTATAGCGGCAAAGAGCCAGAGCCTAGCCAGGGCTGAGCCATAGCATCCCTAGTAGGGCTGAAGCAGATTAAAAACACACTGATTATGGTCTTTGCCGTAATCAACATATCCAACCTGTCAAGTTTTCAGATTTTGGATTCCTCTGAATTAGGTGAATTCAAAAATTAAAAATAAAAATGATCAAAGATGGCTTTCTGTTTTTTGGATGAGCCAGATTTATATATATCTCTTAAAATAAAATTTCATTTATGACTAAAATTTGGATTAAAACTCTTACTTTTAAAAAATTTGAAAGAAAGGGGTATAACTTTTATTCAAAAAAAGTATCTGAAACTCCGTCTGCAGATGGGTACGGCTACAGTTCCAGAAAGATCATAGCCACAACAACTTTCTGGAACTGTTTCCAGATCTGAGACGCTTGACTGCTTCTTTATAAAGCTGCCCTCATTTCATATCCACCTCAGCCCTAATCCCTAGGTCCAGCCATCAGCAGAGAAAAACTGATCTGAAACTAACCAAAAGCCAAACTATGGCAGACTTGCAGGTTGTAGATCCTAATCTATCAGTAAATTTTGGTCCTTGGTGTTGCAACTGAACTAATTATAGTTCAGTATTTGATTGGGGAAGACAACAGTTCAATAGAAAGAATAAGAATGAATAGAATAGAATAGAATAAAATAAAATGTGGTTTATTAAGTAATACTGTAATTAATATACATATAGGGAAGCCACAGGTCCACAGGGGGTGGCGCAGTGGCAGGGTTGACATAAGGTTTGGACTGCGGAATAACCTGCACAGGGATCAGCGAGTCAAATTGGCAACACTCCTAATTAGGAGATAGTGCCACAATTTGACATCACCATCAGATTGATTCATGCAGTTAGATACATCCTGGGGCAACTCATTGAGCACCCCTATGTATTGTGATATACATTGGCAGGCAAGAGGGGAACTTGGTTACAACATTGGAGATGTATATGATTTTTTATCAAGTATGAACTCTTATAAAGAAATAGGGCAGGGCTTTCAGGATATTTTGCCCATGTAATGTAAAGCAGGTTGATTTTGGGTATGCAATAATACACTTTGAGAGTGAAGCTGGCAGCTCTCAAGGGGATCTGCATTTTTGGATCTATAAAAATTGGTGAATCAATTAGGCTAGGGCACCAAGTGACGTGTATATATTTCTGAGAAGCATATGATACAAGGAAACGGGAATATTTAGAAGAGTACCAATATCTTTATTAAAATAGAAGGAAATATTATATGGCTTGTAAATATGACACCTATTATTCATGCAGATCATGTATACCATGTGGTTTGAAAGATTTGGACTCCCTTGGTAAATCAAGGTGTTGATCCTAGTGTGATATCTGGATTGAGTGTTAGAGGCACCTTTTACTCAGCAATTGAGGCAATTTTCATGAAAGCATTCCCCTAAGAAGGAGTAATTAAAGATTTTATGGTGCTAGCTATTATAATTCATTTTTAACATTTCAGCTGCTGACTTCCTCATACCTATTAAATTGCTGAGCTCTCATAAGTTCATTTATAATAAGGTAAAGAGAACAGAGATTCCTTATATAAGGTGAAGTGGCACCAAAATCCTTAAGTAAAATCTCTACTGTGATAGGGTAGAGGAATTATCCTTCAAGTAAAATCCTCTAGCAGCAAGGTGATTGGTGTTGTGAAATTTGGGTGAGTCAGGATACCAAGTACTATAATCTGGGCTACTAGTTTAGGAGCCAGGTGGCTGAAGGTATTAGTAGGCATAGCCCAAAACAGGATTGATGCTAACTTGATGAGATACAAGGTCAGTTATTCTAACATAAATCAAGGGCTCACATATGTCATCATAGAGTCAATAAGACCTTTCAGGGTAATATAAACAATTTCAAACGGTTGATTTGAAGATATCTCAGCAGTAGGCTCAATAAAAAGTGAGCAGTCAGACTTGGGGGTGAGAGGTGGTTTCATGAAGACCAAGTATATGGGCAGATAATTGTACTTGTTGTTGAATACATGTGGTTGGATAGCGTATCAAATACCAGCTTTATTATTTTTTGGTTATCTTTTTAGAGCTAAAGAATCAGACAAAAGAATATTCTCTAAAGCAAGATCCTTATAATCTGAGTTAGGAATACTCTTTAAAGTGTACTGGGCTGTAAGCCAAGCCAGGGGGTCTAAAATAGCTGGTTCAAGGGCCCTTGGGCAGATTGGCTAGACCATTAACATGTGTGGCTGGACTATTAGGGGTAATATTCAGATGGTAGAAAACTAGAACAATCAGGGCAATGATTGAGAGCGCCAAAGGTCTATCTACTCTTTACTTCAAAATGACAATATCAATTGTCTAACATCAGGGGAAAGTTCTATATCTTCTCTTGCAGGAACAATCTCTTGGGTCCTTAGCTCTCAGGGTTTCTGGCTGTAAGAGCCAGATCATTGTAGCTGCAAGGTTCATGTGAACTAGAGGCTTCTTCATGAGCCACACATCCATTAGTGTTCTCAACTACTTTGACAATTATTACACTGATTAAGTGAATGGCCTGACCAGGCCCTTGCAGGCTCAAATTTTTATTATTATATGTTCCCTTATTTGTCAGGATACCAGGTGTGCTGCACTGAACTGTTGGGGGTTGAGAAAGAAGATGCAAATACAGGCATGGCCTACCAGAGAATGAGACCTAACTTTATCAGATAATATAGAGCTTTTCCAGTCACAGCCCACAGGCCAGCCACTGGCAAGGAAGAGTTGATCAATTCTTTGGGTTCCTGATAAAACTCCAAGTAATTGATTGCTCTGGTCAGTGAAGCCAGAAGTGGGTAGAAAGATGACAGTATTCTTGAAAGATGGTGGTGGTTTCATTGAGACTAGGTAGGCAAAAGGATTTTTATACTCCCTGCTAAATATGAGGGGGTACACATTAATGCCCTTGCCATCACAGATTAGGCAATATGAATATTTGGGAGCTTCTGGTCTGGTGTACCACAGTAAGTCTCCTAAGGTCCACAGTTATTGGTTCAGGTTGGAAAAATACTCAGTAAAATGCCCAAGACCAAAGAGAGCACCAGGTGAGCAGTAGTAGCCAAGTGTTTCTGGGTCGCCAGCTCTGGCTTGGTACTCTAATCCTGGTTGAGGTTAGCAATGCTTGAGCAGTTGCAGATGAAAGAGTATAAGAAACAGGTAAGGTAAATTGGTTTTGAACAAAAGGTCACAACAAGCATTATTTGGTAAGGATGATGATAATTAGTTTCACTGGGTTTCTTTGAAACTATATAGTTACTCACCTACAGATGCCTCTTCATGCTCTTCTCTGGCTATCTGGGGGGCATATTTGGGCATCTAGTTTATTGACATCTGGTTGATTGACAGACATATATTATTAGTGTCATCAAGTATAACTGTTTGATCCTCATATGGCTTATCTACAACTGACTGGTCATTGGTTTCTTAGGGACTGGTTGCAGGTGTCAGGGGAACATGTCCAATTTAATCACCAATCTTGGACTGGTCTGACAAGCATTCATGAACTTAATATTTTTGATTAAAAAAAGTTCCCAATTGGGAACCCCAAATTGCCAAATGGAGGGAGATCTTAAACTGGGAGCACTGAGCAGCTAAAATTAGCCTGTTCAGTGCCAGCTATGTTCATTGGTGCCTGGTCATAGCTTTTGGGGCCCAGAACAGACCCTGTAGTAGCAGGAACAGGGGAATTTATTCCTGTACCTGAATATTTGCTTTTCAAACCAAATTCAGATGTAGGTGTGGTCTTGCTGCTCCCACCTGGTGGCTGGTTGAGACTTCATTCTTGTAAGGGTTTTTTAACTTGTTACAATAGTAACATTATCAGATATTACATCTAAGGATTTATACATGGTTCTAACTGTCCCAGTGAAGGTCACTGTGTTAGCATAAGTTTTGAATCCCAGTCTGTCCTGGGTCCAACTCCCCTCTCATCAGGGTCCCCATGAGTTATCTTATTTGGAGAAAAAACTTCTTATTGTTGATGATAGTGGAATTCAAATACTTGATTTTGGGTTTCAGCAGCAGAAAACACAGGTAGCCAGGCAACTGGGCTGGTGGCTTGCAGGCCGGGCCGGCCAAGATTTGATCCCTGTCTAGTGTTTTGGTTGATAGTAGGGAGATTGTCATTAATGACACAAGTCTCAGGCTGTAGTGTTGGTTGCATTCTTTGCTTAGCTCTCTCTTAAAAAAGAGATACTCTTTATAGTAGCTTTCAAAGCTCTGAGGATAAGTGAAAAGGTTTCAGGTTTAAACAAACTCTTCTCAGCCAAAAACAAAATTATGACTGTATCAAATCTATTGTTAATCAAGATGAATCCAGCCGTCTTCAATTTTTTACTGGGTTGATTTTTGTTTTAATCTGAAATATTTCCACTCATCCTCACAGCTTCAAAGACTACTGTATTTACAGGTCGCCTAAGCAGGGAGTGTATTGAAGAAGTGGATTTCCACCCTCCCACCTTACATATTAATGATTCTCATCTTTTTCTTCACTGTAAAGATAATTCAGCCATATGATAATCAGCCACCCATACTTGATCCTTCAGCTTTATTAGGATCAAGCCACAATCCCTTTAGCTTAAAAGCCAAATCTATATCTCAATAAAATATTCTTCTCCCATTTAGTTCTTGCTTTATCTCCATAGGTTACCTTTTTGTCAATATTTAGTTTTTTCTTTGGAAAGTAATCATGCATTTTAAAAACTATTCAGTTTATGGCATTGAAACATATCAGAAATAAAAGTGGCTGGGGTGAGGTAGTCCCCATTTGGCACCAGTGTAAAATAGCAAGTTACTATACTAGGTATCTCTAATAGATTTGTTGAGCTTAAAGCTTCATAGATTTCTTCTTCATATTACAAGTATTAATGGTATATTTATACTTAAAGGCTTTGTTTTAAGACCCAGCATATGATTCCCACCCTTTCCAAAACTCATTACACGTGACTTAATGGGTGTAGACCCCATTTCACCTAAAATTGATTTTATAATTGGTGTTTTGCCTACTTTATAAAGCCTATAAATGGGGGCTGTATCATGTTCGGTAAGTCTACCTCCAAAAAGCTGAACACCTTTTGATATATTTTCCCGCCATGTACTAAGAGCAGCACCATACCAAAGTAAAGCCATAGCCAGCAGCAATCTGGAGCGGCTTGCTTGGTAGGCAAAGAGGTTTCGATTGAGAAGACTGGCCGCAATTTCCATGTTCATTCCAACCCCAGGCATACACTTTGGAGTCTTCTGTTAACACTACGCTATGCTCAGCCCCACATGCGATTTGTTTAACGAGGCCAGGCAGAGGGATGAGGACAGGGAAAGAGATATGTCCCTTATTGTCATTCAATTGACCTTTATCGTTCCGCCCCCACCCCCAAACATTGCCGCATGCGGTTAGAGCTAGGCAATGGTGCCATCCAACCTGGATATCCACAACTGCACCGTGAATTCCAAAAACTTGCTCGATGGTCGATTGACCCGACGTGCCTCTCTGGCCAAAGGTGTTTTTTCCACTGGTGAATATAAACCCCTCTCTGGTTAAAACCACTGTATGATAGAACCCCTGCCTCACTTTGACAGAAGGGGGGACTTCCATCTTACTGGGAAGATGGCCTTTTCCCCAGCACCAAACTTGACCTGATTCTGCTATCACACAAGTTGTACGAGGCCCACAGCTCACTGCTAATGGCGCCTCCGCTAAGCACAAACGGCTGCTACAAGCTTTCTCAGAACATCCAAGCTGATTAAAGCTATTGCTTCCATGCGAAACAACTTCTTGATTAGTTATAAGGCACGAGTGCTCAAACCCTGCCCCAATCCCGACAATATTTGTTTCTTTGCCGATCTTTGCAAATGTCTCGAGCTGAGAAATATTCTGGGAAAGGAAAAGCCTACCTTTACCGTTGCTACCGCTGACAAAAACTTGACAAGTAGAATCCATAACTAGAGTATGGTTACCTCCACAAACCATTGCTTTAGGACTCCCGGAAAATTCAAAAGGCAGTTGGACCTTCTGAGCTTTGTCAATGTCGTCACAGTGCCCTAACCCCAGCTGACCCATTCCATTGGCTCCCAAGCTGTAAAGAGCCATTTAATTTAAATATTTTAAGCTTTAGTTAAATTTCAGCTTGAAACTAGTTAGCCTTTTCTAACCTTTTAAAACGCGGAATGAACAAGAGAAATGAATTTTATTGGAAAACGGACTTAATTGCTGATATTTATTTCCGAAGAAACTTCGCTTCAAAAAACTTATTTTAGGCGACTAAGTCGGAGAAAATAGCATCTTTAAATTATATTGGCGATTCCAAAAGCTATACACTGGTTCACTAAGTCATGACGATTTAGCTATAAATAAAAGGCCTTGATTTCAAAACTTGAACATCGTGAGGAAAAAGGTTATGTTATTTTCACTTCTATGGTAAAGGGCAAATTTTGCTAAACGATTAATTAAAAATAATGAGCGAGCTCATATGTCGTTTATGGTACTTATAGCACAACCTAGAATAAAAAATAAAGATTACAACAAGGGTAGTATATTTCTGGATAAAAGATCAGCTTTGCAAGGAGGTTCAAGTTGCAAGTATAAAGGATTTTATCATTTGGATGTACCAAAAAAGAGTCATCCCACGAGGGATATACCTATATTACCTCGAGAAAACAAACAGTTATAATTTTAAGCGACCCAATTTAAGAAATGTATGCTTTGGGTACTTAGGAGCAACCTGAAAACCCTGACATATTCCCTAAATTATGTGTGGGTTTCATATGACATCATTGAGTCGCACTAGCTGAAAGCTTTGGTCCAAAATGTGCTTCAAAGCCAACCAACGATAGCTATCATCATCTTAATCTAGTCCTGTTTCACCAATCTCTCAACTGAAACTCATTCATCCTGAAAGCAATTTTATCACCAGCAAGTGATATATTATGCACTTTCCCCTGAAAGTAGCCAAATAAAGGCACATGTCATTATACAACTCCCTATCCCCATTGAGCATATCGATCTGAATGATTAATTATACTTTAGCTAAATTCTAGATTTTCTTATCATTTTGGGATTAAACATTTGGAATTGCATCATTATCTTTCAGCTTCAGTTGCAACTGAACCTCGAAGATTCATAAATTTAACAGAAAATAAAGAAGTCAATCAGCTGAAAGAACAGATAGAAATGTCTAAAACATTGTTTATTTATTAACCTTACAAGCTCAAATTAATGAATTGTGAGTGTTGACATGACTAAGGGCCAACTAAAAATCTTCAGAGAAAGTAAAAATGCAATCTTCTGTGATGTAGACCTTTGAAAATGATTGCTTAATTACTCTAGGGGTTTATTTGAAGTGCCACAACACCTATGATTGCTTTCTCTTGGAAAGATGATTCCCCAAGAAATGACTCAACTGCCAAATAGTTAATGCACTTATGCCACACCCTCTCATGCTGTACAGGAATCAAAAAATTTGAGTCCTATGAGTATTGTAACCAAGATCAATACATTGTCCTTCAATGTCTCTCATGACACACAGGGGCGCTCATAGAGTTGACCATGGCATATCTAAGAATATAGCCCCTTCTGCTTCTAATGTCAAGATATGGGCAACATTCTCAAATTAGGAGTGAAATCAATTTCAGACAACAATCCCTCAATAGGTTATTTGTAATTCAAACCATACTTGAATTATAACATAAATTCACCCTCTTGTGTATTGCTGGCTATCTTTTACAATATAATAGTATTACATTCTAAATAAAGCTATCATTTTATTCTTAATTTCTGCCCTTTTCTCTTGGACTGTTGTCTTCCCAAATCCAAATCCTGAACTAAAATTAGTTCAGTTGCAACAGTGGTAGCAGCAGTAGTCTTGATCTACAGTCTATATTTAATAAATTTCCTCCCAAGAAAGAACTCAGATCTGACCAAATGGCTAACTCTCACCAAGAACCCTTTCTGTCCATCCTGGAGGGTTACACTATCTATCAAGACTAACTTGCACTGAACAGTGTTTACAATTGACTTCCCCTAGTTCAATGTGACAGCAGCGTTATCTCACCCCAATTGGATCTATATCAACAAATTCTGGACCTACAGTTAAAACCCTTCACATGCAGTATGATGAGGGCTGCTGTATCAAGCTGGCTACACTCTGCAGTCACCCACATCTGTATTTGTCAGGCTTTCAAACCCATGTGAGTGGCCATAGCTTCAGGATGCCTTTTTGGGCCAGCTATCACCTGGTTTACTACTTGGGCTATTCAGGAACTCAAGGTCACCTGGGTCACTTTCAGAGAAGTATTCAAGTCCTGCTATAGCAAAATCTTTTCTTTTATTGCTGTGAGAACTCCTCTGCTAAGCATCAAGAAAGCAGAGATTGTATCAGAATATCTTGCTCCTGTTACAGAGGCCATGATAAATGAGTATGACCTGCTTTCATCCTCATCATCAATAGGCTAAAACTCCATATCTGCAAGTGGGTGTCTGTGAGGATTTTATCACCCATTAATAATTTTTACAAAGCTGTTGTAGAAGCAAATAATCAAGTCACCACTGGGTTCCAGAAAACAAATGACTTGCCTGTCTGCCTTGTTCTGCACCTGGAAGTGCCTGAAGCCAAGTAGGTTGTTACTAGCCCCGCCAACAAGACAACAGCAACAAGCAAAATCTCAAAGGTGAGCTTTGGCTGACACAGATTGAGATTTTGAAAAAAACTGGGGTTGTATATGTCAGGACCATCCTCTCTGATGCTCATGACATTCAATATCCTCAAAAGGTGAGGCAAAAATCACCCTTAAGCTATAGTGAGCCAGTAACCAATTTGGAATTTTCAGCAGAAAAATGGGTTTAAACTGTCACGGTAGTGTCATTTTTGCCTGGGATAAATTGCCTGAAGAAGAAGAATGGGAACAGGAAAGCGGCAAAACCCTTGAAAGTATTGGATGATTTAAATCTAGTCATCGACAAAAAATGGGTTAAAGCTGCACCTGTTGATAGTGAAGGAATTAATTTACATCTCCCCAAATTTTGCCCAAACAATTATGCTTTGAAAATTACGAGATATCATTACCCAGTGGCGCTTGGCGGTCGACCGGCCGGTTGCCCGAATTTATCAAATTATGACATCATTGACACTTTGGCAAAAGTCCTCAACCAAGAGGTGAAAATATTTCCAGCCGGCCAATCAGATTTGAGTTTGTCCCTCCCAGTTGGTTCATAGTATCCCCCATCTCCCCTCTGAAAACTTGTTTTTGGATAGTTTTACCTACTCTCAATAAAGTCATTCCCAATCTATGAAAGCTACCCTTGGGTCGAAAATGCCCCCTTCTCAGGCCATGGCCGCCGCCGTCTTGGCATGGTTGAGAAAAGTCTCTACCCAGGATCAGCAGGTTTTGTACCCTTTATCGCGAAATCATTTCTTCTCGGTGGTCCATTTACATTTCCTGTTTTCTGTGTCTCTAATTGTTTTCATTTTGCGCTTTGTTCCCCTCTTCCGTAGATTTGTAGGTTTAAAGCTTCAGTGTACATCTTTGTTCTCAGTTCTGATTTTAGTCTGGGCAATTTATCCCCACAACTTTTATATTAGCTCGGATCTTATTTACACGACTCTAACATAAACACTGTAGTTAAAGTTGAGAAAATTGAATTTCAGAGCCATGTTTAATACCCAAGGTTCATGAGAATTAGCAGGGAAAGATAACAGGTTGACAATCTGGAAGCCAGTTAATGTGGTGGCAATATGGTAGAATTTCATCAACCATTTAATCACCTTGGTGTGTGTATTGTACCATCCAAAGCTTCCAGCAAAGTACAATAATATGTAGTACACATATATGTAAATGGCTAGTGACATTGTTGATGTGAGGAACACTAATAGAGAAAACATGGAGCATCATTTGAAGAGTTGAGTTGTGCTGTATTTTCAAAAAGCATTCCACCAAGTTCTTTGGGCAAAGATCCAATCAAGGGGGGTCTTGCTGGTATCCCCTAATACCAAGTCAAGCTGTTAACATAGCTGTGAAGATGAGGTGGTTTGTCTTCATAATCTGTGTTGGGAGGTCTAGATAGTTGGTCTTGGCTTAGTCTAGAGGGAGGAGAAATAAAAAGTATTATTGAGAGGGATAATCTCTTAATAATAGCGCAATTTATCATTGAGAGGTTATTCCTTATTTATAGTGCACTCCATGATGCAAAGTTTTGTAATTTGAAGTGAAAGCAAGATATTAGAAATCCCAAGAGTTTAGACTGGGACTTTTGAAGTTTAGAAGATTAATGATGGCCAAACTCTTGTTCTCTTCTTATCTGAGGGTAGGGAAGAAGTTCTGTTGGCTGGCCAATGGTTTTCTGGTTTGCCGGGTTTCAAATAGATTTGGTGCCTTGGTTACTCCCTGGCTCTATTTTTACTTTGGGTTACTCATGCTGAGTCAGGTTTGACTTTTCTCCTGTGACCTGGAGCCCAAGTTCCCTTTTTGTGCATGGCAAGAAACATTTATTTCTATCTGGGTTTGGCCCAATCCCATGATTGGTTGTAGTGAGGGGTAGGCTGGAAGACTGGCAAGTGACAGGCTGCTCACATGTTGGACTGGCAGAGGCCTGCTTTGATGCAGCAGGCGTCTGCTCCACCATTGCATATAAATTGCTTTTGTCTCTGTTAAATTCTTCTTGGTGTTTTAATTATTTTGCTTTGAATTTTTTGTTTAACCAATTTAAATTTTTGTTGATAATGTTGGCTGGGGAATAGAATTTCTCCATTTTTCCCATATTGGGAGCAAGTAAGTAGTTTGAAGATTGGTGTCAGGAGCAATCCTTACACCATAAGAGCTTTAATTAAATCAAGACCAGCAACAGGGATCAAATTTAGGACCTCTTTGGAAACTAAAGTGAAACCATATTCAATTATGCTTGAAGCCAGATTATCCATCAAAAACAAAAGTGTTGATTTTAAGCAGCCCAGACAAACAGAGAATGTAAACCCCAATAATGAAGACCATGATGTTGAAAGTGGTTGCCCTGGCTCTAGGTTTAAGGATTTTGAGCCAACTGTCTGTTATAAAATCTGTTTCTCTTTTTTTGTTTATATTACTGCTGATGACAATAGTCCCACCTTTCTGAACTCCTTGTTACCAACTGCTTCACTTGTCCATATGTGAGAGGTTAAATTAAGAGTAATGATTGTTTCCAAGGTGCAGTTGAAACTCCTAACTGTGTTTTCCAACCTGAAACCACTCAAAACTTAATTTTCTGGGGCAGGAAGATATTATGTCAAATGCTTTTCTGTCAACTGGTTTTTAGTCAAATTTGGTCCAATATAAATTTTCTCATAAGTACTTTTTTAGAGTTATAAAAAAACAAAAATTTAAATTTATTTATTTGCTAATAAAAATAATGATATATATGTATAACTTTTTAATTCTATTTTTTTGTACTGTAAATTCAGAACCTAAACATAAAAATGTGGGATTGTCAAATCCTTGGTCCAAATTTCAAATTGCATTTGTGAGATGGCCTTTTTTAATTAAATTAAATGCTTTGTATTTTTATTTGAATATTTTAAAATTAAGGAACTCATAAAAACTTTGCAAATTTGGTGCAATACGTCAATTCAAAAACGCCAGAGCAAAATACGCCATCACAAATTTTTTTTTGAGATGGCGTTGTGATTTACATCAGCAAAACTAAAAAAAACTTAATAAAATTTATTAAATAGTTATTTTTTACATATTGGTTTCTAATACAGCATCTCAAAAAACTGCATCACAGAAACACTATCTCAAATCAAAATAAAAAGAATGTTATCCAAATAAGATTTTTTAATTATAAAAACACTTAATAAATATCCTAAAATACGCCATCACAAAAAACTACACCACAAAAATTCTATATCAAATCAAAATAAAAAGTTTGTTATCAAAATAAGGTTACCAAAACTTTGCAAATTCAACTGCAAAACTAGCCAGCTTTAAGCGCCGCCGCGCCGCCTTCTACAATTAAAAAGCGCCGCCACGCCAATTTTAACAAATCTAAAGCGCCGCGGCGCCAACTTGGGATAGTCTTGGGCACTGCTGCGCCACCTTGCAAAAATCTTTTATGCTGCGGCGGCATCTTACTATTAAATTTAGTGCCGCGGCAGCGCAAAATTTCAATCCCCAACATAAAAACTCCACTAATCAACAATATTTCCATAAGCACTAAATTTAGAAGATAATTACAACAATTAAAAACTTAATATAATAAAAAATAAGAACTAAAAATAATAGAAACAATAAAAAAGAGGATAGGAAAAGCAAGTTTATTGCAATAAAAGGCAGGCTGTGTGGGATTAGTCCCTTGTGTTGCAGGCGCCTCCACGCTGCTGAGCAGAAGACATGGCAGGAGGAGAGGACTAGAGGTTGGCGGGGCGGGGATGCTTGGCGGTGCGCTGGATGGTAATCATTGGGCGCTCATGGGTGGGCATCATGTAGCAGTTGTTATCCAGGCACTGGCGCACATGAGCCAGGATCACCAGCATTTGGGCCCAGGCCAACTGGGAGTTGCGCAACATAGAAGACCAGTTGCACAGGGGAAGGCGGATCTGACTGAATGGCACCAAACGACCCCAGCCACTACGAGCAGAGAACACAGCACCTATAGTGAAGCAGTCTATCAATGCATCTTCCATGTAGGAATATGATAGCGGTAGGGGGGCGCGGAGTTGATAAGCCAGGGAGCGGTAATGCTCCAGGCAACAACCAGCGTACCCGGGCTGGCCAGGCTGGAAGCTTTTGGGAGGATACCACATAAAGTGGCAAGTTGTGGCAGCCAAAGGAAGGTAGAGGGAAGCATTGCCAGTGGTAATGGCTTGAAGATACACCTTGAACATGGCAGAGAAGAAACGGTTAGTGTTGGCTTGGATGGGCAAGTCCAAGGCCTGATAGAAGCTGGGATCTGCTGCAAGCTCAAGAGCCCAAACCCAAGCCACCTCATTAATTTACTCATTGCAGACAGCAATGGTATGTGCATGTTGCGCGGAAATCTCACTGGGGGGCAGGGTAGCTGACTGCAGCCCTAGACGCACCTCAGCGGCCAAACGGGAGGCATCATACCGGTGTGGTATAACTCCCCTGCCCAAATTGGGGTCATTGAATCCTTGTCAGAGTGTAGTGCCTGTACAAAGCTGTACATTGTCTCCTCGTGGTGGCAGATCCCAAACTTGCTAAGGAGGTCAGGGTAGTCCACCACCACAAGGTTGGAGTTGCGGCAGGCGCGGAGCATTGAAGATGGGGTAGGGGGAGGCGCACCAGTGGAAGGAAGGAGTTGAGGAAATGGGTGCTGATCACCAGAAGGATTGCCGCTGGGTGGCGCATTGCTGACAGGAAGAGGCTCCTCAAACATGGAGTCCTCATCAGGGAAATCCCCGGCACTAGATTTTGGTGCAGTACTACGCTCAGAGGCCGCCACAGTGGTTGTGCAGTCCTGTTCGCAAAACTGTGAGTCACTGGCCCAAAGTTGATTCAAGAAAGCAATACAAACTGAGTGCGGCATTTTTTGAAAAGTGCGCCGCTCCGCTTTGTCCATTGAAGCCATCATTTTGTTGTAGGCTTGGTGCATGTTGGTGTTGCTGTTGTTATTGGTGTTGGGATTCATCTTGGAAAGAAAGAAAGTAGTGTTTGGTCAAATGGGGGGATATGCTGGAAATTTTGACCAAGCAATGATGCCAATTATGACAGAGCTCACAGATTAGGATTACAGCAGCCAACTCCATAAATTAGCAGTATGAAATCAATGATGCCAATTATGATGGAGCTCACGGAATAGAATTACTGCAACCTCATTGTCATAAATTTATAATATAAAATTTATATATATTCAATTGGCAGTAGATTTTGGATCATTACTGCAGAATATCCAATGACATGCGCCGCCGCGCTGTCTCTATCATACATAAAGCTCCACCACGCCACCCAAAAAAAGCTCCAGGTGCCGCAGCGCCGCCTTGCAAATATTTTGGATGCCATGGTGCCGCTCTACTTTTACATCAAGCGCTGCCGCGGCGCTATTTTTGAATCCCCAAAATGGTTATCTAATTATTAATCATATTTCTAAGCACTAGTCTCAATAGTATAATTGAGAAAAGATATTTTGGATTGGTAGTAGATTTAAAATTGTAAAGACAAAATCAAACCTACTGAAAAGCGGCGCCACGGCACCTGAGATAATTTTCAGTTGGCGCTGCGGCGCCTAAGCTTTAATTACAATGGCAAGGCGGCGTGTTCTTTGATTTTTTTGTCATTATATCTTACTTTTATGTGATAAATCCAAGCCTTTTCCTTTTTAAATTGGAATGAAGAATGGCATTGATTTAAGACTCCTTATAATAAATTAACCCAAATTAGTGCCACTTTGATGGTACTACCCCTCTGCAACACAGTCATTCAAAAATCCACATTTAATATGCTAGCCTTATTCCTTATCATAGTGTGAACTTTGCTATTTGGGTTTCAATAATACAATCTTTTACTAGTGATTTTATTTAGTAATGAGGGTATTTCCGTTGTGCAAAATGTACCCATTACAAAATCTACTAAGCAACTAAGCGTCCAATAGGAGTGGCACCCACCAATGTGGCACTAGGAATAACCTGTTTTAGCATGTGGTGTCATAGGACGCTATAAAAAGCACGCCATCACAAATTGACTGTTTCCACTTCTACAAAGTACAGTTCAGCGCCAAATCTCAATTAAATAAAAAATGTAAGAAACTGTCTGAAACTTTGCATTTATGTATTTTTTATCTTCTCTAAACAACTGGGTACTTTTAACCCCAGTTGTATAAGCTAGTTTTAAAAATATTCAAGTTTTACTCTTTGGCCCAGTTGAGGTAGCTCCACCAGAAGTTTGTTAATTTAATATAAAAAATGGTCAAAAACACTATATTTTTGAGCTACAGCATCTCAATTATGTCAATTTGAAAACGACATTTCACTTGCAAGTTTTCAGTCAAAACTCACAGTTTTGCATACTTGTGCTACTAATAAATTTTTAATTTTTACAGAATAAAAAACATAATAATTTTGATGGTATATAATTCGAGAGTTTTTCTACAATTCCATTTAAAAGTATTGACTACTTTTATATTTAACACATTCTCATTTTTCTCTTTAAAAATTCTCCCTAAATTTGAACTTTTCTGATGCAAATTTGCTCTTAGATGCCTCCCAAGCCTACCACCAACGTTACCCCCAAGGCTTCCAAGAGCACGGCTGCTCCCGCTCAGGCAAGAAAGACCAAGGCTACCCTCGCCAAGCAGACTCCTAAAGAAAAAACGCCTGCCAAGACCCCCACACCTTCCCCCAAGCCTGAGGCTGATAGCCCCACCCCTCCCCACTCTCCCTTTGTCTACTCCCCCTCTGATCTCCAGGAGGAGCACATTCACTCCAATGATGAAGATGAGAATGAAAGAGTCTCCAAAAGCAACTCTGGTGATCATGGTTTTGCAGCCTCAGAGGAGAAGCCTATCCTAGAGTGGGACCTACATGCAGTTGCCAATATCTGCAATGTCAACAGGCAATTTATAGTTCCAGCTATTTTTCCTGACTTGTTTCCCATTATGACCAAGAAGGGGGGTGCTGGCTTTGTCAAAGACGGCTTCCTTTTCATATGCAATGACCAGAAAAAAAATGGCAAACCATCACTACAAATAGGATGGTCCAGGTTGCCCCGCGCAATTAACTATAATTGGGTTTACCCAAGTCAAGGAGCTCACCATTGAGCATGACTGTTTGGGCTCTGATATGATTCTTTACTATCTAATGCACTGGTACCTTTGCCAAGCCATTCCTTTCAACAAGGACTTGACTTCAACTGAGCTGGTAACTCATGCTCTCCTTTACCTGAATAAGGATCAGAGAGAGGAGGTTGGAGAAAAGACCAGACTCCAACGGTATGTGACTGATCAATGGTCAATTGATGCCAATATTGGCGTCAGCGCTAGAAGTATTGAAGAGCTTGTACTTTCGGAAGTCCAGAAGACTACCATGCTTGGAAAGCCCTTTTTGCTACACAACAACAGGCAAGGTTCACCAAACCGTATTTTGTGCTTTTTGACACAAGAGGATCTTGTACGCCTTTTAAAGTGCGATACCTGGTTTGCTGATGGGACTTTTGCCTCTTGTCCTAAGCTATTTTATCAGCTTTGGGCCATCCATGGTCAGGTCAATGAACATACAATTCCCTTTGTCTTCTTCTTTCTCCCTAATAAAAGGGAAGAGACTTACATCCACGCCTTGAATATACTCAAGCAAAAACTGGATGCCATCTTGCCTACGCTTGAAGAAGAGCCAACCAAGAAAAGGGGCCGCAAGAAGAAGAAGGTCAGCCCAGAGGCTACCCAAGAGCAACAGGCCATAACCAAAAAAAATGCCTGAGTCCCTTCCTTATCATACCACGTTGATGGTTGACTTTGAGGCTGCACAGGTCAATGCTTTTATCAAGGTATTTAGGAGCAGGCCCCAAGGCTGCTTCTTTCACTACTGCCAGGCTCTGCGCAAGAACCTGATGAAAAACCCAGCCCTCAATAAGCTGGTATACAAAGATGGCACAAAGAAGACCAGAAAGATATTCAATTGCTTTGCTGCTCTTGCCATAGTCAGAAAGGAAGAGGTTAACCTTTTTTACGACGAGCTTCTCAATGACAATTACATTCTTGGGAACCAAGAAGCCTTCACTCCTTTCATACAATATTTTGAGCACCAGTGGGTAGGTGTATTCCAGGGACATCGCCACATCTGCAAGGGCGGCGACTCAATTAACTGGAACTGCTATAAGCAGGTCAAACCCGGCGTAACTAAGACCACCTCCTCACTTGAAGGTTGGCATAACCAATTTTCCCGCCTGATTAAGGTGAAAAAGCCTATGTTCAATATGATTATCAAGAAGATTAAGGTCCAGCATGCACACAGGGATCAGCTATATTTCCAGGCCGTCAAAGGAAAAGCTTTTATAGCCAAGCATGCTGGCCAGCAGGTCAAGTTTGCAAGTGTTACAAGAGCGGCTTTGGCCTATTACACCAGAGAGGACCGCCTTACCCATCTCAAAGGCATTGCCACGGCCCTTGGATCTAATGTATAATCCACTTTCTTTAAAAATAAAATTCTTTTTTTCAAATATTTGATTTTAACTTTTAATATGTATATACATGTTTAATATAGTGTTAAAATTTAATACAAAAATAGCACCGTTTTAGGATGTGTTGACTTTGGAGCTTTGCGCGCTATAGTTGGTATTAGCTGACCCCATATTTTTATTGCAGATTTCAAATCCTTGGATGATTTTGAGTCTAGTCAAATGTTTTTTTATAGTTTTTGAAATGTTTTTGGGCTTTTATCAATATTTTAAGTTATCTGGCGCAGTTTAGCCATAAACCCGAGATGGCGTTTTTAAGATGGCGTCTTTCTAGATGGCGTTTTCGAGATAGCGTCATTCAAATTGATGTATTGCACCCTGAAATTGAGCACCTGACATTCATATGAGCTGTGGTTAGTGTGGAAGGCCATTTTGGGGATATCTTCCTCTTTGATACAGATCTGGTTGTAGCCTGAGGTTAAGTCAATCTTGGAGAAGACTGTGGCGCCGCCCAAGGCATCAGAGAGGTCATCAATGAGTGGCAGTGGATAACAATTATTAATGATAACTTTGTTTAGGGCTCAATAATCTACGATAGGCGCAGGATACCATCCTTCTTGGCCACAAAGAACACAGCAGCAACAAAAGGAGACTGTGAGGGGTAGATAAGTCCCTTTTCCAATGCCTTTTTGAGGTAAGCATGTAGGGTGTTGTCTTTGTTAGGAGTCAGGCAATAGATGGGTTGAGCCTTAGGTACAGCTTCTTTGAGTTGGATAGAGTGTTGGACATGTTTTTCTGGAGCAGCCTGGGTAAGGCCTTCTTGAAGATTTCTGGATGGTGGGATACAATTTTGTGATCTTGAGGTGTAGTGGTGTCCTGGTGGTCTTTGAAGTGTATGATCCCATACTGGCAGGAGTCCCAGCTGATCACCTTGAGGTTATCTTTTTTGTCCAGGGTCTCTGTGATGCGCACAGAGACGTGGTCACGTAGGAGCTAGTCTACTGAGTCAGGGTAGATCTGGTGGTTGACGCCCTTGCGTTTGATGGTCAAAAACGAGGTTGCCCAGTCTACGTGGGGATTGTTTTTTTCGCAACCAGTCCAGGCCCAGTACAATGTCAAACTTGGGAAAGTCAATGACAGGGCCTTGGATGGTGAAATGGAGGTTCTCAAGAATGGCGGAGAAAGAGGCAGTTTCCCTTGTTACAGCAATGTGGTGTTCATTAGCTAAAACCATGTTTTTAATTCGTGAAGGATTAGTGGCTAGCTTATACTTATCTAAAAAGCTGCTGTTGACTAGGGTTCAGTCTGCGCCTGAGTCCAGGAGTGCTGAGCCCGTGTAACTGCGAAAGCGGAAAGGGTAAGACATCAATTTATTGGGGTGTCTGACAATGGTGTAAAGTACTGGGTCCTCTGAGATCACTTGTATCATCAGATACTGGTCCACGTCCTCAGGTCGGTATTTGTCATTGGGTGAGTCAGGAGTTGTGCGGGGAGAGCTTGGCTCGCTTAATGCTCTCCCTGGGCTTTTCCCTTGTCTTGGTTGCCTTGTGTGACAGTGATACAAAAATGGGTACAGTTTGAATGACTGTTGTTCCCGTTTCCGTGTTTATTGGAACCTGTGGGTTTATAGTTTGCGCTGGTGCCGTTGTTCCCAAGGGGTTGTTGACTCAAGAGCCCAACTGAGTGAGAGTCTTTGGGTCTCTCTCTTTTTCCAGTTTGCGCCTTGTGGAGGGTGTTGGACGTTTTTTCTGCTTTCTCTGCCTCACTGTACAAACTTTGCAGGTTGGTTACTTGGTCCAGGTTTACATGTCTCATTATGTGCGACTTGAGAGCGTCATAGTAAATGAGATGGGTAGCTGGAGTGGCAAAGGCTATATCCGAGGGGGAACATAGTCAGAGTTCCTTGTAAGTGTGGGTGAGATCCTATACTGTGCCCGTTTGGGTTAGATTCTTCACTTGGTGTATGATCATGAGTGTGGTGTCCTTCAGCACAAATCTTGCCAATAAGTCTTGTTTGAAAGTGTCACAATCCTTCTCGGTGTGTTCTTCATGTCACCTGTTGCACCAGATGCCAGCGTCATGAGTAAGTCAAATGGAGATCTCTGCAATACAAAATTGTTGTGGGCATTCCATTTGGGCCAGCTTGCTTTGGGCAGATTGGATCCATGCTACAGTGTTATTGTTGTTGGCTCTAGCGAAAGGCTCCAATGCAGCGCTTCACAGTCTCTGAGCTACGTAGGCTGGCATGGTGTTTTTGTTGGTTGCTTGGGACATAATAGAAGAAGTCTTGAAGAACCCTTGGGCGGAAAGGCATTGAACGCGGAGAGTGGAATCACAATGTTCTGGTAGAGGACGAAACCATCAGGTATTTCAGCACCAGGTGTGTACGGTGTCCAGTCTACCGGGAGTCCAGACATGATTCTATCGAGGATTTGTTGGCTGCGGCGATTACGAGCAACAGGTGGAATTTTGCAAGCTAAGTTAGGATGGTGAACCTACCTGTGCTACTAATGTTGTAACTGTGCTGTTTTAACAGCGTTACAAGGGGGAAATATTTAGAAACTAGATAATATTCAATATTGAGAGATAATGATTATATAATTAATGTGAGTCATGGATAACAGGAACATGATTGTGCTGATCACACACTTGAATGGTGAAGGGTGTGGCTTGATACTGGTAATGAGTCAAGCGCCAAAATGAAGTATCCATTGTAAGGGATCATCAGTTGTTCATGTTGCTGGATTTGGAAATTTGAGTTAACTTCCTAGTCTGGCTTCGAGTGACTGGATAATCAGATTGCCAGTCACAAACCCACTTGGTTTGAACCTTGCATGCGGGTTGAGCCTGCTGTTTCAACATTTATTTTATTTTGAATAAAAAATCTGTAAGAAACACACCCACAGAAGGGTGTAGAAGGAAACAATTGATAGAATCTGTTGAGAAGTTTCTATCATAATCATTTTCAGATTTTGGATGGATGCTCCTTTTAAGAAAAAGAACCACCCGTCCGAAATCTGACACAGCCCTACTCCAGAGTGATGAGATTGATCTGAGATAACCTTTTGAAAAATGACATCACTTTGATATCCAAATAGGGTGGGATAATAAAGGTTGCTTATTTGATGATGAGTTTGATTTATAGAACATTGTGTATAGCCAGGAACTACCCCATTGCCAGGGTAATCTCCAGTTGGTTGAAATCCTTTGTAGATTCAACCGAGATTAGACAAGCGAGCACCTTTACTAAACCAGAGCTTGCTATGCGAACCAAATGGTTTGCTAGTTTCAAACAACCGGCTTAAATACAAGATCAACCCCAACAAAATGCAGCAGACCTATGGAGTTAACTTTGGGGGTTTCAAGCCTTTGAGATTCAGGCCCAAGGTGCACGGTGAATGTCTGGAGGAGCATGGCAATAACCACGCGCTGCTCGAGCATGGAGAAGTTTTTACCGATACCTGCATATAGATTAGAATACATCTTGTTAAATTAGCTTACACATCCTAGCACCGCTACCAAATGTTAGCATATGGGCGTTCTGGTCGTTTTGGAGGTCCATGAACCGGTCGGGGTTGAAGGAGTTGGGGTTGGGGTAGATGCTCTCGTCGTGATGAAGCTTCCACAGTTGCAGAGTGACAGTGGTCTTTGCGGGGACCACCAGCCCGTCCGATAGCTCATCGCCATCCAGGCAATAGCGGTTTAGCTGGGGGACGGTGGAGACAATACGCATGCTCTCTTTGATGATGCAGTCAACGTACGGCATCTCCTTCAGTTCCTGGATGGTTGGGGTGCGCTTTTCAAAGTTGAGAAGAGCGTTCACTTCCTGTCTAGCTTTTTCCTGGATTTCAGGATGCTTGGCAAGGAAGTAGAACATGGTTGTTAAGGTGTTGGCGGTGGTATCGTGACCAGCAAGGAAGAACACCGAGAGATCACTAACCACGTCATCTTCGGTGTACTGGGCGCCTTCGTCTTCAATGGAAGCCTTGATCATCAACGTCAGCAGATCGTTGTGGTTAGAGTTGAGGTTGGATTTGCGCTCAACCACGATATCCTTTAAGAAGCTTCTGAACATCTGACTCTTGATATGACTAGATCTACGCGAGGGGACCAAATCCTCCAGAAACGGGAAGATTAGATAGATGGGGTTAAACATGGCCCGCATGACTTCCTCGTACAGCTTCAAGATGGGGTCAACGTTTCTTTTAGCGACGGCTTCAAAGTCATAGCTAAATAGCCCCTTGCCAAGAACATCCAGCGTCAGCCTTCTAAACAAGTCCTGTACTTGGAATGGTTCTCCTGGGGATGCTTCGATCAAATTGACTAGATTTTTGGTGCACTGGGCAAACATGTCAGGTGACCAGGAAGTCTTGAAGGCAGGGTTGGAAATGCGACGGTGGTGGCGCCAATCAGAGCCATCAGATATGAGGATGTTCGTAAAGCCAATTGTCTTATGGAATAACATTTTCTTAAAATATTTATCCCCTGGCCGCTGTTTAGGGTACTTATCTACCCGAGCCAGGATCTCCTTGACGTGGTGGGGTTTATAAACGATTAATTCCCATTTACCCTGGCTCCATAGACGCGCCACGCCTTGCTGTTCAAGGACTGGCTTGACCGTGTTTTCAAAGCGGACGTCAAAGGGCTCCCCTCTTGCCAGGGAAAGCAGGGTCTTGAATAGCGAAATTGGTGGAACGTCCCTTAGTTCTTTTGGAATTGCAAACAGTTTGTACAGCTTGTATGTTAGAAATAGCACTAGAGATCCAAACAAATAGTAAAGCAAAAGCATATCTCGTTTCCATACCATTGACTTGCTTAAATACCAAGCCAGCTTCGACGGACCATGCCATAACCGTTCGGGTTAATGCAATCGATTACGCCACTACAGTTGTAACTCATAAGTCTTAAGTGAGACTAGTGAACTAGTTCGTTTTCATTTCGTTTCGTCAGCATTAAGATTTGCTAAAAACTAAGAAAACCGAATCTGATTTATAAGGAATTAAAACTATGGACGATATCGTTTAAACTAATATCTTCCTACCTATGGATTTAAAACCTTTTTAATCAAAAAGTTGATTCTGTTTGAAGTTTACAAAGCTAGTTCAATTAGCGTGCAAAATGAGCTGAAAGGGAAATGATCAACATTTACAGACACTATTTTGGAATTTATGAATTCCAATTGACACAATCTGCCGCAAAAGTCTGAACGACTAATAAAGGGTGTAAGATGAGACAATCAAGTGGTGCAAGCGGCTTCGGACTTGAGTTTATCCGCCATCACCTTGTTTCTGACCCTTTAACAGAAATCGGCCCTTTTGACTTCGAAATGGCTTGCTCGGGGACTATTGAGTGATTAGGTTTAATAAAATTTAAACGAAGTCATCTCTCACGCCAACTGTATGGTTGAATAAAACCAACTATACAGAATGATTCTGGGCAAGAGGACTGGAGACCTTGCTTGCCGTTTAAACCAACTATACACTTGATCTTAGCCAATAGGCTTGAGAGGATTGTGAATAAAAACCAGCTATACACCTCCTTTCTTTAGATATATAGTGTTAACTTTGATTTGTTTAGTTTTAATAAATGTACCTCGCATCTAAACCTGCCCCTGCACGTCAGACATTGCCCAGCTTCAACAATTGATTCCAGAATCGTCTCATCCGTCAAACCCATATTGTTCAGGGTGCTGCCTCAGCTCGGCCGGAGATGGGGTACGAGATGGCCTGGGCTGAACAGAATACGTTTATTCACCACCCCTCAAATGCAAAGCGATGCCGCTGTGATGTATTTCAAGAGGTTCACGATGCCAATCTATCAGGATTTATGCTTATAAATTATGTGGATTGATGAATGAACCTCTTGTACACCTCTATGATTTATTATGCTAAATCTGTACATTATGTCATTGAGATTTGTCATGATTCTTCTGGTATAAATAGAGGCATTTTCCTCTATTTTCATCATCATCATCATTGTAACTGAATAAAGCTTCACAAGTGGAACCGCACCTTGTGTACTTTGGTTTATTTAGTAAGATATCCTGTATGAATATTTCAATATGTACATTTATTCTAGCATCCTTAATCACCACTTTATTTTAAACTACAGTTTCCCAGCTGGTGATCCAATTGATGTGAAACTTTTTATAAAGCAAGCGTTCATTAATTAGGCATGTATGATCCAACGTCAGCCCAATCACACTGCATAATATGAAGAAAGCGTCCACGCTTCCCCTAAATTAAATCATTTTTATTAAAAAGAGTATACAAAAACCCATAACTGAATCAAACGCCAACAGCACGGGAACTACGTAAAGCCAACTGCGAACTACTCAATTTCCGGCTGCACCAAGCTTGCGGTTGAAGGTAACCGGTTTAACCTGGCGTTCCATGCCGGAATTCTATTGGCCCAATCCACAACACCAACCGCCAGAACTAACCCATATGTCACGTTGACTTGCTGCACGGTGTAATTTATTGGTATCAAGGCAGCTGGTAACACTTGCCACAAAGCTACCAAACGTTGATTTATCCAAACTAAGCTACTTTACCCGCTAAGCTCTATAGTCCAAACTACAAAGTTAATACTCAGCAAGCCCAATATCAACCCACATGAACTGGGCTTGATTTAGGCATAAACCAGGGTCGATGTTGTATAGAAATGGCAATTAGGTTGTCTATATTCAAGTCAACTCTACCAAGCGATATCCCCTCATCAACCTTGATCGGGGCAATTAAATTTAAATCCCCAGTTAAAATAAATCAAGTTTTCGTTTCTCGACATCGTTGGTGTTGATAAGTTTCCTATCTACATGCCACTAGACTAAAAATATGTTAAAGTAACCCATTTAATATGGTAGTTGGCTTTGGGGGTCAATGGAGTTAATATGAAGGATCCTTCAAGTTGAAGGGTCAATGCCTCAGCATACTAAAGCGAGCAATTAGGTAGCCACAATGTGATCCAATTTTTAGAGTCAAGCTAAGTATCCTTGTTTCCGATACCGATCACCACCAGAGCCCTCCTTCACCAGTTCAGATATGGAAGCTGTCTGGATATTGGTGCCAAGACTGCTGCTATCCCGGTGGTATCGGGATAGAAAAAACCCAGCCCAAATATTCAGGGCAATCAGGATACATACCCTTTTTAACGGGCAAGTGCCTAAAGACAAAGTGCAGAGATCAAACTCTCCAAATCGACATATTTTTTGATCTCTGCCCATTTTTCAATAACCTTTTTGTCAAAAGATTTAATATTTTTCTTAAATTTAACTCTTTTGAAATGTTTTCACTAGTAGCTAAAATAAAAAACCAAGTTCAAAGTGCCCAAATTGATGCAATTTAAAACACACCTTAATCCAATTTGGCTTTTAAAACCAATTTTGTTTACCCCTTTGAATAGAGGGGACCAAATTTAAAGGGCAAAAAAATCTTCAATTTAACATTGCATACATCAAAATTTAAAAAGTAAAATTTAAAAAAACTATATGTAAAAAACAGAAATCAAGAGTTAAAACAGCTTTTTTAACTTGTGCAAAATATTTAATTACTTTTATTTAAATCTCAATACAAATTACTATTGTTGTAACTGTGCTGTTTTAGCAGAGTTACAAGGGGAAAAATATTTAGAAGATAGATAATAATCTTTATTGTGAGACAGTGATTATATAACTATTGTGAATCAATGGATAGCAGGAGCATGATGGGTGATCACACGGCTGGATGGAAGAGGGGGTGGCTTGATCCTGCTAATGAGTCAAGTGCCAAATTGAGGTATTTACCATGAGGGATCATCATTTGTTCATGTTGATTGATTTGGTAATCCAAGTTGACTTCTTAGTCTGGCTTCGAGTGACCGGGTAATTGGATTGCGGGTCACAAACCTGCTTGGTTGGAACCTTGCTGGCGGGTCGAGCCTGCAGTTTTGACCCCCCCAACTGAAAGTCAGCCTCCTCAGGAGGCAGGTTGTCAGGGAGGTTGTCAGGAGCCTGGGCGCCATATTGAACCAGTTGTTGTTCAGTGGCAGGCAGGGCAGTTTCTCGTTGTTTCTGTCTCGCTTTGCAAGGTTGTATGCAGTTGTGGTGTAATGTCTTGTCTTGCTTGCGTTTTCCGAGCCTTTGCACGAGGTAAGTGTTATTGTCGTTTACCTTTAGGATAATTGCTGGCCCTACTTTTTTGGGTTGTAGTTTGCTTTTGTCAGCATTCATGACCCAGACTTCGTCCCTGACTTCATGTCTTTGGCGGATGGATATGAAGGTCTTTTGTAAGCGTTCCTTTTCTTTGGCTGCTTGTTCGCTGTTGGCCTATATTACTTGAGAATCAGAGCAAGGGGGACTTGACTTGGAATTTCCTGTTTGGGTCCTGTCAATGCTTGAATGATATTAGGCTGTGTGCTGTATACCAGTTCAAACGGGCTTTTCCTGGTGGATCTGTTCACTTGGGTTCAGCACACAAGTAATGCAGTTGGTAGCTGCTTATACCAGTCTTCAGGTCTCCCGGCGGTGAGTTTGGCTAGGGCTTGCACGAGGCTACCATTAAGCCGCTCTACACGTCCATTGGCCTGTGGATGATATGGTGTTGTGACAGTGTGTTTGACCCCATTTTTGGCGAGGTACACGTTGGTGTTTTCTGAGGTCAATTCTTTGCCCCCATTGGTTATCAGGAGTTCTGGCTTTCCAAACCTGCTGATTATTTCTTTGCCAATGAATTGTCAGACGTCGTTACCGGTGTGTGTTTTCACCGCTTGGGCTACTGGCCACCTTGTCGCAAAATTGATGGCTGTGATGATGTATTTTTTGTTGTTGTGCTTTCCTGGCATGGGGCCCACAATGTCCAGAGCCCATACTTTGAACGGCAGTTGGTTTTGGATGGGGAGTACAGACTTAGGCGGGGTTTTGCTTTTGGCAAACTTTTTGCAGACCTCACACTGTTCTAGCACTTCTTGGACATTGCGGTATAAGGTTGGCCACCAGGCTTTATGTTTTAGGAATTCATATAGATTTTGGCTCTTAGTGTGTCCAAGATCTCTGTGGTAGCGAAGAATGGTATTGACTTGTTGATGTGTGGGAATGTAGGGAATGGTTGTGCCATCCAACATCTTTCTGTGAAGAGTCCCGTATACGTCAGCGAAGAGGTGCTCATTCTTGATGACCGTTTCTTTGGTGATATCAGTTGTGCCTGCGGGGAACCCTTTGTCTCTTGTACAGAGCACTAGGAGAGGCCAGTCTGGGTTGAGCCCATTCCCTCCCCTAGAAGCGCGGACATACAGGCGGGACAGGGCGTCCGCCATGGCAAGCTCAGCCCCGGGTTTATATTGAATGAGCATGTTAAACCTTTCTAGGATTTCCATCCACCGCGCTTGGCAGCGTGACAGGTTTGCCTGTGTCTTGAAATAGATGAGTGACTTATGATTGGTTAGTGCTGTGAATTCTTCCTGCCGTTCCAGGTAACAGCGCCATTTAACTAGGCAGTGTACAATGGCTAGTAGTTCTTTGTTGTGGATAGGGTATTGACACTTGCCATCTGTCAGCTTGCGCAACTTGTAGGCTACAGGCAGGAAGTCATTGTCACTATTCTTAATTTGAAGAACTCCCCCAATGGATGCATCTGAGGCGTCAGTTTCCATCTGGTATTTGCCATCCTGTTTGGGGTATTGTAAGATGGGAGCTGTTGTGAGTTTTTCCTTGAGACGTCTGAAACAGAGGTCACGTTGGGGGGTCCATACAAACTTGGACTTAGCGCCAGTTATGGCAGACAAGGGGGCGGTCAAGACGCCGCAGTTGGGTATGAAGCATTGTACATAGGCTACCATTCCCAAGAAAGTGCGGAGTTCTGATTTGTCCTTGGGAGGTGGTATTTTGCAGATGGCTTGTATCTTTTGACTGTCAGGTTTGATGCCGGCTTTTGAGACTATGTGTCCCAAGAAGGGTAGTTGCTCCCAGAAGAACTGGCATTTGGAGGGCTTAGCCAACAGTTTGTGCCGTGCCAAGGTTGTAAAGACTTCCTCCAAGTCCTTGTGATGCTGTTCCACCAAGGGGCTGTAGACAATAATATCTCCCAGGTATACTAGGGCATGTTTGCCTATGTGTGGCTCAAACACTTTTTTCATGAAGGTTACAAAAGTGGACGGGGCATTGGTCATGCCAAAGTTGAGTGCCACACATTTGTAGGAACCGTACTTAGTGCAGAAGACTGTCTTGGGGATGTCTTCCTCCTTGATGCAAATCTGATTGTAGCCTGCAGTTAGATCAATCTTGGAGAAGAAGGTGGCTCCTCCCAAGGCGTTAAAAAGGTTGTCAATTAGTGGTAATGGGTAAAAATTCTTAATGGTGACTTTGTTTAAGGCGCAATAGTCTGTGACCAGGCGTAAGGTACAGTTCTTTTTAGCCACAAAGAATACGGCGGCCCCAAAGGGAGACTGTGAGGGGCGGGTAAGTCCTTTTTCCAGTGCCTCCTTGAGATAGGCGCGCAGGGCGTTGTCCTTGTTTGGGGTCAGTCTGTAAATGGGGTGTTCCTTGGGTACGGACCCCTTGAGTTGGATAGAGTGTTAGATGTGTTTCTCAGGGGGTAGCCCAGGTAATGCTTCCTTAAAGATTTCTGGGTGACGGGCCACAATGTTGCAATCTTGCGGCGTGGAGATGTCCTGGTGGTCCTTGAAGTGTATGATTTCATACTGGCAGGAGTCCCAGTCAATAGCTTTCAGGTTTTCCTTCTCATCTGAAGTCTCTGTGATGCGTACAAAGACGTGGTCTTGTAGGAGTTGGTCTACAGAGTCTGGGTAGATTTGGTGGTTGACACCTTTGCGCTTGATGGTCAGCACTGAGGTTGCCCAGTCCACGTGAGGGTTGTTTCTCCGTAGCCAGTCTAGTCCCAGTACAATGTCAAACTTAGGGAAGTCAATGACGGGACCTTGGATGGTGGAGTGGAGGTTCTTGAGCATGATGGAGAAGGAAGCAGTTTCTTTTGTCACGGCAATGTGATGTTCATCAGCCAGGACCACGTTTTTAATCCGCAAAGGATTAGTGGCCAGCTTGAATTTATCCACAAAGCTGCTGTTGACTAAGGTTAAATCTGCGCCCAAGTCCAAGAGTGCTGAGCCTGTGTAACTGCAAAAGCGGAAAGGGTAAGACATCAATTTATTGGGATGTCTGGTGATGGTGTACAGTACCGGGTCTTCTGAGGGAACTTGGATCGTTGGACATTGGTCCACGTCCTTGGGTCGGTATTCATTGTTGTGCAAGTCAGGAGTTGCATGGGGAGAGCTTGGCTTGCTTAGTGCTCTCCCCGGGCTTTTCCCTCATCTTGGTTGACTTGGGTGGTGGTGACATGGAAACAGGTGTGATTTGATTGGCTGTTATTTCCATTCCCATTCCCATTTGAACCCGTGGGCTTGTGGTTGTTGTTGTTGCCGTTACCTCCAGGAGGTGGTCGCGAGGAGTGCCCAATTGAATGTGAGTCCTTGGGTCTCTCTCGTTTCCCAGTCTGTGCCTTGTGCAGAGCGTTGGAAGTTTGCTCCACTTTTTCTGCTTCACGGTACAGGCTTTGCAGGTTGATAACTTGGTCCAGGTTCACATCTCATCACGTGCAACTTGAGAGTGCCGTAGTACATGAGGTGTGTTGCTGGGGTGTCAAAGGCCATGTCGGATGGGGCGCAGAGACGGAATTCCTTGTAGGCGTGGGTGAGTTCCTTCACGGTGCCTGTCTGAGTCAGGTTCTTTACTTGGTGTATGATCATGAGCGCTGTATCCTTGAGCACAAACCTTGCCAAGTAGTCCTGTTTGAAGGTTTCCTAGTTCTTGTCTGTGTGCTCTTTGTGCCACTTGTCACACCAGGTGCCAGCGTCATGGGTCAGACAAATGAAAATCTCCGCGATCCAAAATTGCTGTGGGCACTCCATCTGAGCCAACTTGCTTTGGGCGGACTGGATCCATGCGGCAGCATTGTTGTTGTTGGCCCCCGCAAAGGGCTCCAAGGCGGTGCTGCAAAGTCTTTGTGCAACATAGGCGGGCATGGTGGTCTCGTCAGCTGGTTGTGGCTTTGATGAGGGTGCCTGAAAGAACCCTAGGGCAGACAGGGCGTTGAAGGCAGGTAGCGGGATCACCATGTTTTGGTAGAGAACAAAACCATCAGGTATCTTGGTACCAGGAGTATACAGCGTCCAGTTGGGCGGGAGGCCAGACATAATTCTGTCAAAGATTTGTTGGCCGCAGTGTGTGCGGGCAACAGGCAGAATTTTTCAAGATAAGGTAGGATGGAGAACCTACCTGTGCTACCAATGTCGTAACTGTGCTGTTTTAGCAGAGTTACAAGGGGAAAATATTTAGAAGATAGATAATAATCTTTATTGTGAGATAGTGATTATATAGCTATTGTGAATCAATGGATAGCAGGAACAAGATTGGTGATCACACGGCTGGATGGAAGAAGGGGGTGGCTTGATCCTGATAATGAGTCAAACGCCAAATTGAGGTATCCACCGTGAAGGATCATCATCTGTTCATGTTGTTGGATTTGGTAATCCAAGTTGACTTCTTAGTCTGGCTTTGAGTGACTGGGTAATCGGATTGCGGGTCACAAACCCGCTTGGTTGGAACCTTGCTGGCGGGTAGAGCCTGCGGTTTTGACACTATTATAACCACTTTATTTTTAAAAGATAAAATTTTATCACACATAAATTCTTATATAATTTATATGCAGTTTCTTAACCGGTGTAAAAATTAAAAAGTAGTCAAATTGAAATCCAAAAAGGTACCAAAAACTAGGCCCACTTAACATCAAACTTTTGCAAAAGAATACTCTTTTTTGTGTGGGTTTATTAAGTTCCACAAATAAAAAGTGCGGAGATTGAAAATCAACTTTTTAACTTTTATCACACTTTTTATGAGGCTATAAAATTTTAAATAATTGATAAAAACTTTTAAAATTTCTTTATATAGATTCTTTAAGGCCTGATACTTATATATATGAAAAAAAGAAATGAAAATATTTTGGTACTTTTTTATTTTATTGCAATACTAAAAAATTGGTGTGTTTTGAAGGCAATTTCATAAAAATATCAAAATGATATATCATTGTACGATGTTTTTCTAAGTTATTTCAGGGTGAAATTGAAGTGTCCAAATCAAAGTGCACAAAAAAGTGCAGATACAAAGTACCTAAATCAAAGTGCAGTAAACTCCTGGTTTTTTGTCTTTGATTTTTCCTTTTGCCTCTCCTTCCTTCCTTGAACTTTTCAAAAAATTCAAGGAAGAGAGGAGAGGTGGATCATATAAAATCTGATGCCAAGTAGAAAAAACTTTCTTTCCCCCCTCTTTTTCTTATTTCTCTTCTCCTTTTCTCTTCTCATCTATCTTCTTCTCTTCTCTCTCCTTTCTTATCCTAAATTATATTCTATTGTATTTTCTAATGTATGTATTAGAGAGAAATAAGATGTATAAAATGGATCTCTTTGCTATACAACTTTGAACTATCTATATCATATTTTGGTAGAAGAGCAGTGTTTTTAATATAAAAATATTCAAGCCTGTCATGAATGACTTTCAATACTTGTATTGAAAACCCAAGAGTCAAACCCCAGTTCCCCAAAGGCGGATTGGACCCCCAGGACGGTCCAGGACCCGCCAATCTGATAAGTCACAGACTCAAATTGTTGAATTACTCCGCAGCCCGCCGGTCTACTACAGAGGATTCCCTGAATGGTTGCCAGATTGCCACTAAACCAGCGCCACTGAAGACCCATGCCTACGCAGGTGATGTGGTCTGCCTAAAGGAGGCTGGGGAAAGACCCATCACTAGCCCTGCCAACAAACACCAGCTGTTGCCAGTTGCCAGTCCGAAAAAAGTATTGCAATTGGCCAGCTCAGGTGATGTGGTGAACAACGACGGCAAAACAAAACATTGCCACTTCTGTTCCCCAGAGCCAGTCCAGCCAAGATCTGCCAAACCAATGCCACTGAGAGCCCAGACCTACTCAGAAGCCATGGCTTGGACAAGACCTACTATTAGCCCTGGCAATAAGCACCCACTGCTGCTGGTCCCTAGTCCAGGAAGGGGAATGCAGTTAAGCCGCTCAGGTGATATGGTGAACCAAAGCGGCAAAATTAAGCATTCCTGTTTGCCAGAGTGTGACCGACCAGGACCTGATGCCCTCCAGACCCCAAGCCAAGATCAATGCCCTACCAGCAAACTGCCCATGGACCCAAAGCCTGCAAAAGGCAAAAAAGCGAATTCACATGGTATAAAAATGCTGGCGGTGTGGTGATGACCACATTGTCATTTTTGATAATAAAGTTTATGAACCTTTGGTTTGAACAAATTCTACCCTATCTAGTCTTAGTGATCTTCTATCTTAATTCCAGTCAAGTAGATAACCAGGCTGCCACTCCATCCAGAGACCAACCTGCCAAACCACCCCAGGTGTTATACCGTCCCCTGGGAGCCCCCTTTGAACCTGTGCACTTTACTGAATACCCGCCCAACCCAGCCTATTCAGAGTACAACTTGGAAACCATCCTCATTGCCGACCTATTAGCAAGGACTAGAAGTACCAAATACATAAGACGTGAAGGAAAGAGGATTGAGATACCGCCCTTATTGTTCAAGGACAAGTACAACTACCTACCAACGTACTTTGTTCCCATGACTCCGCCATTAACCCTGAGACCAGACCGCCCACTGGAACCTACCACCGTAGCCAAGACCACCTCTACCCAACTGTTTGGAGTACTCTACATTACTTTGACAGGATTAGTGGATTCCATGGTCCCCAACTCCAGACCCTGGTCCTTGCTCGGACAATCTGTATCTTACATTATCAAGTTAGCACCCATTCTATGGTGGGCCTTACCCGCCGGCTTGGCTGCACCTCACTCCAAGCCGCCCAATGCCTCTACCTATGACTGGCTTCCTGACAAAGCCCTTATTTTATGGAATTTAAGTGGTAGGTTTTTGATTTTTTATAGGTTGTGACTTATTATACATAAATATATCCTATATCTTTTATTAAGTATAACAATGTATGGTATAGCTTTAATAAGCAATATACCTTATAGTATTTTAATTGTAAGCTTCTATAACATTTTATCATTGAAATAAGATCACTAATAAAATAAATTAACTAAATTATATGCCTGTACCTTTTAGGAAGAATACTTTGTTTTGCTTATACTGAAGTATTATTATAGCTTACACAAGCTGATAATAAAATTAACTTTTATAAAAAGCTATTATTTATAAAGCAGTTTTTTTGTGTAATCTCATATTTTGTATTCAATTGAATACAGTTAGATATAAATCCCAGTCTAATTTTCTTCTGAAACTAAAATAAAATTTTATTTAAAACGGAAAAGAATTTAAGCATTTTCAATACAGTAGTTTTAAAAGCTATGGCAACAACTGAAAATACCTCAGATTTTAACAAAATGATTTCAGATTTGAACAAAATCCAAGCCACGCAAGATCCAGGATTCAATTAATTTAAATATTTTTGGTTAATAAGTGAACTGTCTGTCAGGAAATCCTGATCTATCAGGGTTGACTGATCCATATTCCCATCACTAAAGCTATTGGATAACAATAGACGGGCCACAGCCAGGTCAAGACCTCTATTCCGGAATACAGAGAAACTATATCAAAGCTATTATAGTTTACAATCCAAAAGACACCTGAGACATTCCAGGTCTTGGGTCATGGGACAATCCAGAAGCTTCTATAATTAGATGCTAGGCATCAAGGATCCCAAAATAGACGCAAACCTGCCCTATAAAATAAAGACAGGAAAATACAAACATCCTGTTTCACCAAGAAATGAGACAGAAAACTGCCTGTGCAAGTTTTTCACATTAGACCAAGCATAATACGGGACCCGGGCCTATGGATGTCAACTTAACTGACTGCAGCTAAGTCAAGGGATATCCAGGCTGAAGAAGATAAATTATCATCCTAGGACATTAAATCATTCAAAAACCTTATTCAGATTTGGAATCCAACTCTATGGTGATGAAATTAGTAGCTTGGGGATGATAGGCTAGCTAGTAAGAGTTGTCCGCAGCTAGACGCCAGTATGGCTGCTAGCTACACACTATAAAAAGTCCTTCCAAGATCACTTGGAAGGTAGAAAAATAATAATCATCAGCATTACTACTAAGCCAAATAGTAGTAGTGTTAAGTACAATAAGAGTGTATTATTGATACTTCCAGAATCCTGCCAAATCACCACAGACAGTGTTGCATCCCAAAGACCACAGGACTCTCCCTTTACTTGGCTCAAGCAGCAACAGAACTCTGCCAGTTGCTGCAATCACACACCAATTGGAAGCACATATGTCCCCATACAGATATCCCAATCCCAACATGTATAACAACTTAATAAAAATAACAACTCTTCTTCTTCAAGAACGCGAAATCTTGACATTGTCAAACCAAAAACAAAACTTCACTAGCCCATTATACAAAATTATAGAAAATATCAAGCAGCGTTGTTTAAACCACAAACAAAATGAACTGACACAACAAGTGAGATGAATGGATGTTGTTTTGGAGTATATTATAATCCAACCAGGATTCATATGAGGCACCAAAAAAGGACTAAAATGAAAAAATTGAGCAATCTAGAAGCAAGATTCAACAAGCACAAAACAAAATGAAGTCACACAAGATGCGTAGTATGAGCAGCTTAAAATAGAAATATAACAGTTAACAGCCAATCAACAGCTATTCAATTTAGGAACAGAGGCATTTTATTCATTTTCATGGATCCTTATTTGTGTATAATGATTTGAGAACTTTCCAAATATGGAATGTGTATTATAATAAAAATAAATCATAAAATTTTAAACTTCTACTTTTAGTGATTTTATCCTAGGTTTTTTTACAATGGTTTTTACTAGCAACATTTTTGACGGCTACAGCAGCCAAGCCAGCTTCAATGCAGGCAAGGCTCAGGGCGTGGAGGCACCTGTTTATACCCAAGCCTTTGAGGCAGGTAACAAGGAAGCCAACCTATACCTGACCCTCGACCCCTATGGCTTTAACTTGTTCAGTAGTCATGTAGTGTCTAGCTCTTCCCCTGCTCCCTTACCCACCCCCACACAAGCTGCCCGCCAACCAATCAATCAGGATGGCAACCTCAATCCAGAACAAATTAATGCCACCACCCAACCTGCCACCCTACACCCAATCAGGCTTCAGCTCCCCCAGCCCAGCGCCCCAAACACAGAATAATTACTGCCTGAATTCTCCAAGAAATTGTGGCACTGAATCTGCAGGGTCTGTCCTGGGATCAGATTGCTGACCAATTGAATTTTAACCAAGCCATCATAATGCGGGAGTTCAGCAACCTAATGAACAGGGGGAATCTAATTGGGACAGCCAAGAAGCCAAAGAAGGCACCTGAGTCCCAAATCAATGAAACATACCCAATCATGCTTGACCTCCTCCAGCGGGACCCCAAGCTTACCTTGACCCAGGTCCGGAAGCAACTTGCTCATCATAGCATTTGGATGTCAGAGTGCATGGTGCAGCTCTGGATGCATGGAAAGGAGGCTTCAATACAGATTCTTACCAACTTTGCCGGCAACCAATGGGATGGCACTGAGGATTCCCCATATGGTCCCGCCATCAAATCCACCCTGGTCCAATACCTGACTAGTCTAACAGATGACATCATATTTGTCTCCTATTATAAGCTATTGATAGCTTTTGATGATTTTAGCACCCAAGAAAGAGCCGCGCCCCAAAAAGGGAGGAGGAGGGTCAAGAAGGGGACATTCATTGGTGCGTTTCTGGCTGTTTCAGCCAAGGAGTTTGTCTAATATCAGAGGCAACTGTGGTAAGTTTGACTCCCTGGTGATCGAATCCCTGGTGATTGACTCCCTTAAACTCAACTCCCTGGTAGTCAACACTATAGTAAAGTGAGAATTCAGCTTTTGCCCTGATCAACAACTGGAAATTGACACTTTTTTAATTAACGGATCTTGATGTACCGGAAAAATTTAATATAAAGAATTAAGCCTTACAGCTATGGTATACTAAAGTGATCCCAGAGAGCTCATAAATGCAATAAAACAGTATCTTTATAAATAGAAATAAGGAGAAATAAACAATTATTTCTCATTTTACTATGTAATTTACACTCTTCATTATAAAAATATTATTTATTACCATAAAAATTAAAATTCCAATGAGACAAAAATAAATAAAAACACAACAAATAAAGTTATGCAAACTATAAAGAAATATTAATGTTTATTTGATATAGTTCATATAAGCACACCTGTGAATATCATATGTTTTATTTGGAAATGAACAAAAATTAAGATATTTCTCTTACTTTCAACTATAAATATTCATCTCAAACTTACCATGCATACATAGAACAATCACTGCTATCTAATTAAGTTAAAAAAATTAAAAATTAAAACTAAAAACTAAATGATCAAAGCTAATAAGTAAAAATTAAAGTTAAAAAGTTAAAAGTTAAAAGTAAAAATCATATAACTGAGCAAGAAAGCAAGTTTATTCCTCATCATTCTTTCCCTGTTTCATTTTGGTCCCTTCCAGGAGGGCAGTGACAATAATCTCAAGCTGCTACTTAAGCTCAGAGGCCTTGTATTTGTGCTTGGCTGCACCCTGGATGGCCTTGGTGAAGAGGGTACAGCAGGTGGGTGGCTTGGTGGGGGGACGCGGTTGGAGAGATCCCGGAGCTTGGAGATTGTTTTCTCTTGCTTGTGCTGCAGGAGGGAGAAAAACTTATTGAATTTTGGGTGGAGCCCAAAGTTGGCCTTGAGGTTTTTGTGGTAAGTGTTGCAACCAAGATTTGAACCTCACCTGCTAACGTATCTTATGATACACAGGGGGCACTCAATGAGTTGCCCCTTAACGTATATAATGTTATGAATGAATCTGATGGCAATGTCAAATGGCAGGCACTTCATCCTAATTTGAAGCATTGCCAATTTGACCTGCTGATCCCCGAATGATTTATTCCTTGGCTCCAAACCCTACATGAAACTCCTCACCATGCCACCCCCTTGTGGCCTTGTGGCTTCCCCATTTAGTAATTTAATCACTATATTCTACAATAAACGATACCTTATTCTTATTATTATGTCCTTTCCTATTGGACTGTTGTCTTCCCCAATTCCAAGTACTGGACCCTCATTGGTTCAGTTGCAACATAAGCCTCTAGCGCTGAGGTGGTCTTGAGCTCACCATTCACTACCGCCCAGTACACATTCCAGCTGGCCTTGGCACAGGCCTTGCCTTGCCTCTGTGTGACGACCTTTCCAATCCACTGGGGCTTGAAGTACTTGAGGAAAGGCTTGAACTTTGGGTGCTTCACTATGTAGGGATCCTTTGAGAGCACCTTGAACCCCTGTGCAGTGTGCTCTGGCTTTAAAAAAGCCAAGGCACTAAATTGTGCCAGCACAAATCTGCAGGTGTCCAAAGTATCCCTCTGGCTTAACCTACTAAGCTCAGTGTGGGCCTGCACGTTACAAGTAACTGCTTGGCGGAAGTGGAAGTGGCACCCCTGCACCTCCCTGCTAAACAGCTGCTCAAATGCATTGAACTGAGCAGGCTCAAAGTCCAAAATGCACACACGAGGCCCAAGAGCTCTTAGCCTTGCCTTTTCCTCCGAGTCCAGGGTGGCCTGGACCTTGTCAGAGACAGGTGGGTTGGTGCGGGTGTGGGGGAGAGTCTTCTTGGATTCATCATTGTTGGCAGGAGGAAGGAGGGCATTTTCTTGGCAGAGGATGAAGAACACGCGGGTATAGATGGCCTCAGTGGCCCCAGGAAGAAGAAAGAATGCAAGTGGAATTACCCAGATGTCAATCTGGGCATGGACTATCCAGAGCTGCTTGAACATCCGGGGCAAGTGGCAAAGGTACCATCAACTAGCCAGGTTGACGCCCTTTTTAACTCCATCAGGTTCTGCTGAGTTGAGTAGCAGATTATGCGGTCCTTGGCTGCAGGCCCATCATCATGAAGCAGGAAGCACTCCCCACTTGGAAGCTGCTTAAGCTCATGAGTGAGCGTAAGCTCAGAGAGGACGTCAGAAGCCTTGGGGGGGAGGGGGGATTGGCAGCAATACGCTTATTGTTGATGAATTTGACCAACTGCTCCTGTGTTAGTACCAACTTGAGATTGTTGGGTTTGAGATGTTGGAGGGCCTTGATGGCCAGATCTGATGCGCAGAGATGAGAGGATGTGGGTATTACTTGCACAAGGTAACACTTTAACATCTGAGTGATTTGATGATTGGGGGGCTCACAAGTGTGCTCCCCCTTCTCTAACATTACTTGCTCCCAGCCCTCAGTGTTCAACTGGGCCCCACAAGTCTTATCCTTGCAGACAAAGTGCTTGTGTTAGGAACCCATCTGCTTGGAAACATACCACCCAAAAGGTGTATGGCTGCAGATGGGTTCAACCCAGTGATTAGAGAACCAATTGGAAGGGAGATCATCCCCATATGGAACAATTCTCCAATAAAACAATATTGACCCAAAATGGGATTAAATCTTCCAAACAGGAAGTAAGCTCCAAGATAACTTAGGAGGAAAACAGAAGCCATGGGATGAAATAAAGAAGGACTGGGCGGACTGGCCCCCATGACCTGTGGTTCCTCTGTGATTGGGGGATTTGATGACAGTGGGGTGGTGGTGTACCATACACCTGGTACCACTTGGCGCCACAACTTGTCCAAGTAATTGGGAGGAGGCAAGCCAGAATCTTCTCTGGTTCCAAAGGAAAGGCTTGCAGTAAGGGACTTTACAAGGAGCAATCAAACCAACCATTTATACTCAAATGGTCCCCATTGGGATGACTTGGGTAGCATCATGGTGTTTGATTTCAGGATTTGAAAGCAGGTAAAAAGAAAAATCAACTAGGTTGGTAAATTGACTTTATTAACTGAACAATCAAACACACTGAACAATGGAGCCTTTATATAGACTTTCAAGTGCTGTTTAAATGGAAGCTTTCAAGGGGAGTTGAGCAATATTGGGGAAGTTGGGGCAAATGAGGAGGGAAACTTGGCAGGGGGGCTTTGGCTTGAATTTAAAAGATTATTTTTAAAAATAGAACAATTGGCCCCTGCTGCCCCTTCTCTAACAGCTAGGTGTCATTTACCCCAGCTTTTGGAGAAGCAACAGCTTGGGGCAGCTTCTGGGATGCAAATACGCAACCAGAAGAGGATAAACAATCCTTAATAGTGTTAATTTCAACTACAGAGCTTGAAACTTCCTTAATGTTGTCTTGATTTGAAGCAAAACTGGTTTCAAAAGGCTCTTTTCCTGTTGCATCATCTGATTGGCTACAGGCAGTCATTTTGCGTACTGGCAGAGGTAAGTTCAAATCTGAAATACTTATGTTGTCTAGGTGATCCAATAACACGCGAGAAGATTGAGGTTCAATCCCTGTAGTCACCGGGAAGAAGGGCACCAGATTGGATGTTATATCACAAAAAGGTAATATAGAACAAATACTACCTTCTAATAACCCATTTCTAGGTACTGAAGGGAAATTCCAATCAAGAGAAGAGTTAACAGATCCTGGAATTTCCAGGATTTCCTTGTTATTTTCAGGAGAAATGAAGAATGTATTCCTGACACTACCCTCACCTAGGGAAAGCTCTCCCTGGGCGTGAAATCTACTCAGGACCTGTTCACAATTGGCAAGGTTCTCCACAGATTCCCAGGAATTTGACTCCTCTCCATAGTTCAGCCATTTGACCAAGTATTGTGCTTTATCCTTGACTAGGCAATGTGCAATGATGTCCTCCACCTCCTATTCAAAGGTGTTTGAGACAATCTGAGGATTTGGATTCCTCCCGGACAAGACCTCCAGATCACCCTCAAAAGGAGTAAGTAAATCCACGTGGAATACATCATGCACACTGGAACCAGCTGTGAGCTCAAGTCAATAGTTCAAGCTGGAGAGGCGTTCCAGGACTCTGAGGGGACCAATCTTCTTGGGACCCAGTTTCTTGCTTGGAATCTTCAACTTCAGGTTACGGGAATTGAGGTAGACGTAAGACCCCACAGGATATTCCTTTGCTGGTGAGTGGTGACAATCAGCATATTTCTTGTATTTGGACCTGGCCTTGGTGAGGAACTCAGTGAGATTGGAGTGTACTTCCTTCATCCTGTTGGCTATCTCATCAGCTTGAGGAAGAGCTGATTCCTTGAGATCAGAGGGGAAGGTCTCCAAGTCAAACCCAAAGTTGGCAAAGAAGGGAGACATACTAATTGAGCTATGGTGTGCCGTATTATAACATAACTGGGCTAGATGGCAATAGTGGACCCAATTGTCTTGTCGTGAGTTTACGTAATGTCGCAAGTATCCCTCCAATACTTGATTAACACACTTGGTTTGACCATCTGTTTGGGGGTGAAACAAATTTGATAGGTTCACCGTCACTCCCATCTGGTCCATTAGAGCCTTCCAGAACCGGGAGGTGAATTGGACACCTTGATCTGAAACAATGTCCTTAGGAAGCCCATGATCACTGACCACCTTGCGGAAGAACATGCTGGCTACTTTCTTTGAGGTACATGAAGCAAAGGGAATGAAGATGGCATATTTTGTCATGCGGTCTACCACAACCATGATGCCAGTGTTCCCTTTGCTCATAGGTAAATCCACTATGAAGTCCATTGATGTGGAAGACCATGTTCAAGAAAGTATGGGTAATGGACAGAGGAATCCCTGGGGCTTAGTGTTGGAGGGTTTGTTTCTCCCACAACCGAGACAGTTGGAGATGCAAGTCTTGATGTCTTTCTTCATTCCAGGCTACCAGTATCAACGCCTGAGACGCTTCAAGGTTTTAAGCAACCCACCATGTCCAGACAAGGGCCCCTCATGCATGTGTAGAATTGCCTTGGTTCAGAGTCCCCCTTTGGAGACCACCAAGGCACCTTTGACATATGTTATCCCCTGGTTGTTGATTGTGTTGGTCTTTGGCGAGCTTCTTAGCATTCCCTCAAGCTCTGTTTGAAAATGTGAGTGCATCTGTACTTCCATGATCTCCTGGTCTAAGGAAGTATGTACCTAAATTTCAATAATGTTGGAAAATAATTGGGAAGCTGTCAGCACTGATTAATTATTGTGGTCATGGTTTTGAGTATTGTTGTCCTTCAGGTCTTTGCGTCGGCTAATAGCATCTGGGACCACATTCATTTTACCAGGAGTGTATTCAATTGTGAAATCAAAAGCCAGGAGGTCAATTGCCCATCTGACAAGGTGAGGTGCTATCTTCCTTTTTTCTGTAAAGTAGAGGAAGTTATTATGATATGTCCTGATGATGGTAGGAAACTTGCTTCCCTCAAGGTAACAACGCCAGTGTTTAAGAGAGTTTACTATTGCGTACAACTCCTTCTCATACACATGATAGTTTTGCTCCCAATCCAAGAGCTTATAGGAGTAGAAAGCCACAGGGTGGCTTTCACCATCCTCCCCAAGCTGGATCAGTACCGCCCCCAAGGCATAGTCTGATGTGTCTGTCTCTAAAAAATTGGCGTTTAGGATTGGGGTGTAGGAGTACTAAGGCAGAGGTGAAAGACTGTTTCAAGCAATCAAAAGATTCCTGAGCAGACTTGGACCAATCAAACGGCACCTTGCTAGAGATAAGAGAAGTGAGAGGTAGAGCAGTGGCTGAGAAATCCTTGATGAATTTCCTACAGAAGTTGGCTAGACCAAGGAAACCTCTAAGCTTAGTGCAAGACGTGGGGACAGGCCAGTTCAGGACAGCTTCCACCTTGGAAAAAGCAATTGCAAAGCCTCCTGGTTTGATGGAGTACCCCAAGAACTTGACTTCTGTTGCAAAGAATTCACATTTAGATAGTTTGCAAAAAAGGTTGACCCTGGTAAGAGCATCCATCACTTCCTTTAAGTGTTCAATATGAGTTTCCTTATCAGGCAAGTAAATGAGGATGTCTTCAAGATATACCACCACACTAGTATCTAAAATGGGGAACAGCACTTCATTCATGAGTCCTTGGAAGGCTGCCGGGGCTTTGCTGAGACCAAAGGGCATGACTAGGTATTCAGACAGGCCAAAGGGTGATCTAATGGCTGTTTTCCACTAATCCCCCTCAGAAATGCAGATCTGGTTATAGGCGTTTTGCAGGTCTAGTTTGGAGAATATTTTTGCCCCTGCAAGCTTGTCTGTGAGGGTTTCTGCAGCAGGAAGGGGGTTGCAATTCTTGATGGTGATTGAGTTAAGTTTAGCGTAGTCAACCACAGGGCAAAGGGTGCCATCAGACTTTTTAACAAAGAATATGACAGAGGAGCAAGAAGTGTTTGATCTACAGATGAACCCTTTGCAAAGGTTTTTGTCTAGATACTCCTTGAGTGCAATTCACTGGGCCCTGTTGGTGGGGTACAATTTTCCCCAAGCTGGTGTGCTACCAGGGATAAGATCAATTCTTAAGTCAGAGGCTTGGTGGGCAGGGAGCTCATTGCAAATTGCTTCACTGAAAAGACCCTCATACTCCTTTAGACTCTCAGGCAGGGAACCCTTGGTGTGCAGGAGGGTCAAGATTCCACGAAGGTATGAGTCAGAGAAGGAAGTGTCCAAGTTGATGGGTGCCAAAAAAGACTTACCATGTTTGGAAAAATCTACATGATGGGAGTCCCAATTGATGTTCATACAAGCTTGCTTGCACCAAGAGTAGCCCAGAATCACTGGGCATGCCAGACCTGGAATAGCCAAGAATTCAAGATGAAATTCAGCGTCCACAATATTGGTTTGGAGAGATAGCACCAATTTTTGAACTGTTATCTGAGTTTTGTTGGCTAATAACACAGAAGAAGGGGAAACTCCTGATATCCCTAGAGAACTTAGAAGGGAGTTGTCAATGAAGTTGCCCATGGCTCCAGTATCTAAAAGGGCCAGTGTTGAAAGTTTCCCATGAATTGAAGTGATTATAACAGGAAAGGTGGCGTAAGACTTAATGGTGGCTTTATTGGGATCAGAGGCAGCAAGAACCGCAGAAGGATGTTGCTGGACACAATTCAAAGCAAAGCAGTCCTTTGCTTGATGTCCCTTCTTCCCACAATAGAGGCAGCATCCTTTATCCACGTGTCATTTACGTTTGGCCTTGGATAGCTGGTACCCACCTCCCTCCTTGAGGACCAGCCCTGCTGGGAGGGTATTGGTCCAAAGGATCTTCTGGGAGATGGCAGGTTTGGAAGGATTGGGTTTCCAGGCTGGGAATTGTTTAACTTGGGGGGCCCAACAAAGAATTTCTTGGGTAAGCTCATTGTAGGTATTGGGTAAAATGTGATGAGCTAAGAAAGCCTTCATGTCCGTAGATAGGCGTTTCTGCAGCATATAACAGCTTTCTTTGTTGTCCATGCCAATGGCTTCCTTGAGACAGGTGAACTCCTTGAGGAACTCACTTGTGGCCATCTTGCCCTGATAAAGGCTAGAGATCTGGTCACAAAGTTCCTCTTTAGACAAAGCTGGAAAAATTATGGCAAGAAGGGAGTCACAAAATGTAGGGTAATTGTGAAGAAGCTTTTCCCCTTTCAGGGTAGAATTTGCATACCATTGTTGGGCTTTACCTTGTAGCTGCTTGGCTACATGATGTACCTTCTGAGCGTCAATGCAGAATTGGTCTGGGGACATGTCAAAGAGGGATTGGGAAAAGGCCAAAAGCATTATGATTTCATTTGGCTCCACGTCCTCAGACTGGATATACAAGATGTTGTTCAAGACCACAGTCTTAACCTGGTTCTGAAGTGGCTTTGTATCCCCCTGTTTGGACTTAGCTTGGTGGTAGGATCTGGTGATGAGAACAGTGGTGGTACAGACCAAGACAAGGGAAAAAACCAAGGCCAAGGTTTTAACTAATCCTAGCTGGAATTCCATTTCAACAGATTTGGTTTGTTTTGAGGTCCCAAAAAGAGCCTCAAAAATGGGTTCAGTTAAACTTTCAGGAACCCATCTGCTCAGAAACATACCACCCAAAAGGTGTATGGCTGCAGATGGGTTCAACCCAGTGATTAGAGAACCAATTGGAAGGGAGATCATCCCCATATGGAACAATTCTCTAATAAAACAATATTGACCCAAAAGGGGATTAAATCTTCCCAACAGGAAGTAAGCTCCAAGATAACTTAGGAGGAAAACAGAAGCCATGGGATGAAATAAAGAAGGACTGGGCGGACTGGCCCCCATGACCTGTGGTTCCTCTGTGATTGGGGGATTTGATGACAGTGGGGTGGTGGTGTACCATACACCTGGTACCACTTGGCGCCACAACTTGTCCAAGTAATTGGGAAGAGGCAAACCAGAATCTGCTCTGGTTCCAAAGGAAAGGCTTGCAGTAAGGGACTGTACAAGGAGCAACCAAACCAACCATTTATACCCAAATGGTCCCCATTGGGATGACTTGGGTAGCATCATGGTGTTTGATTTCAGGATTTGAAAGCAGGTAAAAAGAAAAATCAACTAGGTTGGTAAATTGACTTTATTAACTGAACAATCAAACACACTGACCAATGGAGCCTTTATATAGACTTTCAAGTGCTGTTTAAATGGAAGCTTTCAAGGGGAGTTGAGCAATATTGGGGAAGTTGGGGCAAATGAGGAGGGAAACTTGGCAGGGGGGCTTTGGCTTGAATTTAAAAGATTATTTTTAAAAATAGAACAATTGGCCCCTGCTGCCCCTTCTCTAACAGCTAGGTGTCATTTACCCCAGCTTTTGGAGAAGCAACAGCTTGGGGCAGCTTCTGGGATGCAAATACGCAACCAGAAGAGGATAAACAATCCTTAATAGTGTTAATTTCAACTACAGAGCTTGAAACTTCCTTAATGTTGTCTTGATTCAAAGCAAAACCAGTTTCAAAAGGCTCTTTTCCCGTTGCATCATCTGATTGGCTACAGGCAGTCATTTTGCGTACTGGCAGAGGTAAGTTCAAATCTGAAATACTTATGTTGTCTAGGTGATCCAATAACACGCGAGAAGATTGAGGTTCAATCCCTGTAGTCACCGGGAAGAAGGGCACCAGATTGGATGTTATATCACAAAAAGGTAATATAGAACAAATACTACCTTCTAATAACCCATTTCTAGGTACTGAAGGGAAATTCCAATCAAGAGAAGAGTTAACAGATCCTGGAATTTCCAGGATTTCCTTGTTATTTTCAGGAGAAATGAATAATGTATTCCTGACAGCTTGCTTTTGGTCTGCTGCTTTTGGTTGTTGCAATTAAAGATATAATTGTTGGCAATGTAACCAGGGCTGCCCTTTACAGACATGATTGGGAATTAACGGGGGAAGCGCTTGGGAACTTTAAACTCTCTATCCATGTTGTAAATGTTGTGGATGGCCAGTGGATACCAAGCTACATGACCAGAAGCTTTAAACTTCTTGGAGTAATCCTCTGGCTCATCTTGGGGGTCAGATGAAGAAGGAGGGGAAGAGCCATTGGGAGGGGGAGGGGAAGGGTTCTTCAAGGCCTGCTTGGATGCCTCCTTTTTCTTACCAGAAGAAGAGGTGGGCTCCTTGGCAGCCTTTGACTTCTTGGTATGCCACTCCTTGGTGGGCTCAGAGCTGGCCTCTGAGTGATAAAATGAGTGGTTGGTAAGATCACCATCAGATTTATTGGGGGAGGATTTTTGGGGGAAAGGTGAAGGGAATGTAGAAGATGAGGGTGAAGGGGGGAGGAGTAGGAGGAGATGGAGTAGGAGGAGATGGGGTTGGAGACTTCGCCTTTGCAGGCTTCTTGGCATGCTTGGGAGTGGAGGCAGTTTCTTTGGAGCCCTTGGAGGCTTGGCGCTAGGCTGTTGGCTGTTCTTGTTTGATTTTGTCTAAAAAAAGTTTAGCATTGTAAATAATAGAAGTATGAAAGATATAAAACACAGAGGTAAACAAAGCAAAAGTTAAATAAAAAGTATGCAAATAAAGTTTTATCTATCAAGAAAAAACATAATAAAGTAAATAGAAGCAAAATAGAAACTCAAAGTATAGATATAAAGGTTGAAACATAGAAAATAAGTGAATTTATGATGAAGCATCAAATATGTTAGGTTTAGCATAAGATCTTAATGTTAAATCAATGTAAAAGTTTAATTGAAAATCAAAAAAATATGAAAATTATATGGAGCGCAGCAGAAAAAGTAGTAGATTATAATAGCAAAAAAATAATAAATATTATGTGGAGTTTCTTATTGAGAGTTGAAAATTCAAAACATAGTAAAGTGTCAAGTTTGGCACTGTCAATCAGCCAGAAAAAGCTGAATTCTCACTGTTGAGTATGCCAGAGTCGAGCAGAAACATCAAATTTACTATGCTTTTACATATAAAACTTGCTTAAATTTAAACTGGGTTCAAAAGTTAACCCAAAAGCAAGGCATTTTTGTATGCTCAAAAATAAAAAAATACAACATAAGTTAAAAGAGTAAATGAATGGGAATGTGTTTATTAGTGTTTAAGTTATGCTGGGAGGAGCTGGGAGTGAATTATTTACCATAGTGTTGGTTAAAACGTTAAGCAGCTCTCTGTACTAATCCCCAAGTTAAAGTGTCAAGTGGGTGAGTGTTGAGTGGCGCTCATAGTGCGTCACATATTAATTTAGCCTTAATTCTGAGCCTTTGATTAGTTAAATCCAAAACCAATCAGGCGTCAAGTGGATAGAGTCAAAAAAAGAAAGTGTCAAGTTTCAGTTTTTTATAAATTACATATGAAATCTCTTAATAAATTGGGCTTAATTTATGTGGCACCACTTAATCCAAAAACCCAGGAATGACATAATGTAAAACAAGTGGGGAATTCAATTAATGTCTATGCCACTAAATCCAGTATAGTGGTGCTTGGGAGCCTAATCAACGGCTATGGACACTAATAATAAAATATAATAGTAAATAATAAATTTTATATATGTGCATATGTATTTTATTAATATAATTGAAATTTGGCTTAAAAAGTGTCAAACTGGTCACTTTTGGGTTTAGAGTGTTTAACACAGGTTTTTTCATTTCTATTAGTAAATTTACTTATAAATTGCCCCTTAAATTGGTATTTTAGCTAACTGATTATTAAACAGAGTCAAGTTCAAGTAAATTTAACCTTGGTTTTTGGTTTCAAACCCCTAAATTACTAGTAAAAATTAGCTTAAAATTGGTTAAGCCAAAAATACTAATAGATTCACATATGCGGCACTCAACTCCCTGGTACTCAACAAAGTGTCAAGTACCAGGGAGTTGAGTTTAAGGGAGTCAAACTTACCACAGTTGCCGGTCACAGAGTTTGGGCTTTCTGTCTCCAAAACCGTTGTCTACAAAACCATGTTGATTTGGGCTTCTCCTGGAAAGTATTGGGTATTTCTCTGTACAACCAAAACAGCAAGAAGACCATCAAGGATTGCTGCGTTTATGCCAAGACCTATCTGGCTCTAAAGGAGACTGTGAATGTCCTGTTCTTCTATATTGACAAATTGTTGTTTTCCTCCTCACTCAGGTCTAAGCATGGGTGGGTTGAGAAGGGGTCCAAGGGTGATGTAGTACATTGTGCAGCTGCCTGTTCCCAGATCTATTCCATGGTAGCGCTTCTTGGTCCTTGCAGGTTGGACCAGTATCAGATGATCAAGGGTTCTCATAATAGCAGGACATTTCTTGATTTTCTCTAACTATCAAGGAGTATCTCTGGATCAATTACTGCAGTACAGCCAACATTGTTGTATTGGATAATGTCAGGCTCCACAAAGTGGATCTGGTTGTGTCTGAGTTTCCACCCATTGACAAGAATAACCATTCTGCCAACCACTGCCTTGCTGGTTGTCCAATGAGACTCCTCTTCCTCCAGCCCTATTCACCATTTCTGAATCCAATTGAGGAGGTGTTTGGTTGGATTAAAAATAAGGTGAAGAAAGGCTTCCCACAGGACATCAAATATCTCTTCAACATCCTTGAGGTCAGCCAATTCTCAATGCCACCTGATGTGTTGGCGGCTTTTTTAAAGCCACTCTGAGTCTATTCTCCCTAAAGCCATTGCTTCTGAACCAATCAGATAAATAGGGTATCTCCAGCTTTAATTGTTTTCTTTTTTTAATGGGACTTAAAAAGTAGTATTTTATGTTATAATGACCTGTTGTTAAATTGTATTACCGTAGTTTTAAAAGCTATGGCAACAAGCAAAAATACTTTGGATTTAAATGAAAAAACTCAGATGTAAACAAAATTAAAAATAAATAAATTTATTGTAAATTGATATGAATATATTACTTTTAATTTTGTTTACATCTGAGTTTTTTCATTTAAATCTGAAGTATTTTTGCTTGTCACCATAGCTTTTAAAACTACTGTATAGACATTAAAGACTTTGGACATATGTTAGATAAAATTAATTATATTACTGTAAATTCAGAACCTAAACGTAAAGATGTGGGATGGTCAAATCCTTGGTCCAAATTTTGAATCACTGTTGTGGGCTGCCTTTTTTAATTTAACTGAATTATTTGTATTTTTATTTGAATTTTTAAAAATGCGGGAACTCATAGAAACTTTGCAAATTTCAAGTTGAACCACATAGTTCTAATGGACAAAATGAATTAACTGGAATCAGATTTGAAGTGTTCAAATTCATCAACCATTTTCATCAAGTTTACTATGTTTTTTGAAATTGCGGGATTGTCAAATCCATGAACCAAATTTCAAATCACTTTTGAATGTCACTAGTAAACTCAAATAATAATTGCAGGAGCTGGAATCCAAATTTAATGTACAGTAAGCACACTAGAAAACACCAACCCAAATCAAGAAGCTCCACTATGACTAAAATAAAATAAAAATTCAATCTCAACAACTATGTTTAGACATGAAAATTGATTAAACTTTAAAATTACCCAAACCTAGAAAGAATACTGTTGTGTTCTGAGGCGTGGCACAGACACACAACAGGGAATCATAACCTTAGGATTGGATTAATACTAACTCTCAGTTAATTTCAGGGAAAGTTATCAAATTACCTTGCGGCCCTGGAATGAATAATCTCTACTAGGCGTGGCTAGAGAGAGGCGCAGAAGTACAGAAGACACAAAGACAAAAATGTGAATAGAACTTAATTTTATTGGTAAATATGGAAATGGAATATATAGTAGTTGAGAATACCACAAAACACTACCAGGAAGGTAGGATCACTTGCCACAAGCATGAGTGGGGCAAGTGAGTTGCTCAGAGTCAGGAAACCAAACAATCATATTTCCTGAAGCAGAAGCCAGTTCATTTTGAGAGTCAAAAGCAAAAGAAAGAAATTTGTCCTTGAAATACCCCAACAAAGGAAAAATCAAAGCAGCGTGAATAGCAGCATTCACAACAAATACAATACAGTAGTTTTCAAACCTGTTGAGATAAAGTATATTAGTCAGTTTAGAACACATGGGTTCAGTCACAAAACAAATTTCAACTGGAACTGTCACAAATAACAAACTCTTGTTAACAATGCTTATGAAAGAATCTCAGCTATAGGATTCAACCCCTGAAATCCTGCAGGCTGCCAGCCTGCAGGCCAAGCTGCCTGTGTTTTTCTGGGCTCAAACCAGAGCCAAATATGTCTTTGTTGAAACCCCTGATGCCCACCAGTCTAAAGTCATCAGCGCCTATGCCCTCCCTGCAAAAGGATCCTGTTAGCCCTGCCAATAGGAGCGGGGACTTGTCAAGGATCCCAAGATAACTGGGGCCACTGTGGCTGGGGAATTGAATAAACTTCCTTTGGAATGCAGGCCACCCAAGGATGACCAATCCTGCAACTCAAAAAGGAAATTTGAGTCTTTGCATTTGAACCCATCAAATTAAAGATATTCTGTCTGAGATGCCACCAAGGGCTGCCTAACCCTGATAGACAGTATCCCCCAACCTGAGGGGAATTGCAAAAGTTTTCCCATGGTGACTGAGCATACTTATACCCTGGGCTATCAGGAAACTACCCATCACCATCTTGCAATAAAGTATCATGAACCTTTGGTTCAACCAGGTCATTCCATATTTGATTTTAGTTCTATTTCATTTGCAGACTAACCTCCTTGGCCTTTTCCACCACAACCATCAACCCCAAGAAACTGCAAACTGTCTGCCTGAGCTATATTGACCACCTGGAGCACCCTTTGGCCCAGTACATTTCATGGAATACCCCCCAACCTGGCATATTTGGAGTTCACTCTAGAGGTATCCTGATTTACAACCCTGAATCCAGAACCTGAGAGACTGAGATCATTGGCCAAGAAGGATCCTGGATAACTGTGCCCCCTCTGCTATTTCAAGATAAATATAACTACCTGTCAGCCTACCAAGTTCCAATGATCCCGCCTCTAACTCTGTGGCCCAACTGCCTGCAGGAATTCCTGATACCCAATGAGTCCACTTCAACACAATTATTTGGAGTAGTGTACACCACTATTTCTGTAATTGTGGATTCTATGGTCCCCTCCAATGGGCCCTGGGCCATCTTAGACAAATCCTTATCATAGATTGTAAAGTTAGCTCTTATCTTCTGGTAATCTCTACCCTCTGGGCGGTCTGCCTGCAAGTTCCCAGGAACCCCCTACAAGATAGATCCCTGACAGGAACCATTTGAAGGTTAATTTACTCAATAAAGCTTCCATTTATCTAGGGCCAGAAAACAAAAATAGTCAATCATACAACAAAAATAGAGTCAAATACTGAATTCTGAAAATTAGATATAAATTGCATGGAACTTAAATTCATAACAACACAATCCAGTTACTTGATGAAACATTATACATCAAACTTGATAATGGGTGTGTGGCAAAAATTATACAAACATAGAACGCATGAGGTTCAGTCACAAAAGTGATGAGCTCAAACACAAAACAGCTCATTTTTTAAAAAAATATTGATTATTTTTGGGACTCAAATAGGAGATAGTGAATTTTAGGAGTGAATCCACCAGAATCTATTCAGGAAACTACATCATTATTTTCTATGTACAAGTTTCTAAATTTGAACATTTATGTCTGAGAGAATGTCTCAAAAAGAAGCACTCATTTAAATTGAATTAGTTTTATAAAAATACTTTGCTTTTCTGTTTTTAATAGAATTTTATTGCTTTTTGTTAATATGAGTTTTTCAAGTATAGATAACTTTGATGTTGTTGAGGAGCAGTAACAGGAGCTACTCCAAGCTCAGGCTGCTGAGCTAAGGAGCGCAATCACCGTGTTTCCTATGTATATCCAATTTAATGCAAGTTGTGAGGAGGCTGAGTTGTATGTGTCACCAGGCCCATCCAAAGGTGGCTTTTCCAATATCTAATATGGTGCTCCCCAAGACCAGGCCCAACCTGTGCCACGTTCCAGAGACTGGGCAACTGTGGCTTTAACGGGAATCATGGGATAATAAGAAGTGGTCTCCATGTGGTGGGGAATCACCCACCAAATCCACATAGAGTTAAGGATTAACCACTAACACAACTTCAAATACTGTTTTATGAAATTTACAAATGAGATACTAGGGTTAAGTAAAATAATTAACCCCAACCAGAAAAGCCCTAGATAAATGGCCTGCAAGAGAATCAGAGTGACTTTGGCATAAAATTCAGGACATTGGAAGAGCACATGAGTTTCAGCTTTGACAGAAGTAGGAGAAGTTCCAAGATTTACAGGCATTGAATTAACATTTGGCGGCAACAACAACAAAGTACCAACAGCAGGCCCCCATCTTCCTGTAATAATCTGGCTAAGGATTAAATTGTAGGGAATGTAGCGCAACAATCCAACTACAGGATGCATTTTCAAAAGTAAAGTTAGACCAGGGAATATGTTATTTTTATTGAGTAAATTTTGGGAGGACTCAACTCTTAAGAGTTGAAACAGTGAAAATTATTCAATAAATATCAAAAATTGACTAAGCAATACCGCCTAGATCCTGGGCTCCTATTCCTTCCACACTGTCAAGTGAGTCTCTAGTCCAGGTTGCAAAGAACCCTTGAGTGACCAACTTCTGATGACCATGCTGATTAATAAGTTCATATCTGGCAACCCTTAAATTATGTCAAGTTATCAACATCAACTTACAGGGGAGATCAAGTTCAATCATCAAACTGGAGCAGCTGTAACCCATTTTCAATCAACTGTTTGATTCAAATCCGTTAAATCAGTCAGTTTTGTTAAAGGTTTTTGGGCTTTCTGTACTTTCTTACTCGGCCAAATAATCCCCGACATTATGGAACTTACTGTGACAGTGGCCCCCTCCAATTCAATCCAGCCATCACTTGAGAGTTTGGGCCAATAAGAGCAAGCCCTTCCTAATCTGGATCCTCTTATTCCTCAAGCCTGCCAAAAATGTCAAATCATAATCAATGAGGTGATAGAGGAGATCATGAGCCTCAAGCAGAGTGGCGTAAATTTTGCCAAAATAGCTGATTGGCTTCAATTTACCAAGGCAGTGATTAAGCGTGAGTTCTGAGCCCTCTTGAAGAGAGGTGGTGCAAAGCAGGCCAAGAAGCCAAAAAAGCAAGCCAACTTTCAGATCAAGGAGGTATATCCTATTCTTCTTGAACTTCTAAGTGATCCATACCTCTGATTGACTGAGGTCTGTCACTTACTTGGGCTCCAGGGCATATTCATTGCCAGTCGCACAGTGCAGCTCTGGATGCATGGTATTGTAGTCAGTGTTCTGATTCTGACCAATTGGCCAGCTGATAAGTTGAATGATAGATTTGATTTGCCCTATGACCCTGTGATTGGTGCCACCATCATCTTCTTCCTGTTCTCTATTTCATACAATGTCATATTAATATCCTATTATAAATTGTCATTGCACATAAGTGATTATGGCACTTTAAGTAAAAAAGAACGCCCCCAGGGTAAAAAAAGGAATTGTAGGGGATCATAATTGGTGCATTGCTTGAAGTTTCCCTAAAAGGGACTGTATTTTACCAGACTACAACCAGTTAAACCAATGGTTACTGGTATGGGAAATTCTTATCTGACCTGCTTGTCATCTGGAGCTTGGCCAATTCCAGCTTCAAAATCTTCTTGAGCCATCAAATGGAGTGTGGTGAAGTGGCAACCAAGAAGATTCAAGCAGACAGCCATGAAGTTTCAATTTTCCCTGCCATAAATGCTGATCTTCACCTGGGTGATGTGTTGTTCTTCAACATTGGCAACACCATCTGTGGGCTTAACTCCACAACCTTCAATCAGGTGGTTAGTTCAGCCAACAACCCCATTGTGCTTTTTCCCCATAAGCAGGTTGCTGACATGTTTACAAAGATGATATTCAATTCTCTCAACAACAGCCAATCACCAAAGGACCCACAGCTGCCCCCTCTCAATTCCCCGGCATACAAGCCAATTGCTGCCCTCCCTGATTCAGAATATGATGTCATGTATAATAAATTTATCCAAGCCAATCAAGGGACTCAATTAACTCTGGGCCCTCCAGCTGCCCTATTTCCCAGCCAATTGCTGTCCTCCCTGAGTCAGAATATGATATCATATACAATCAATTACTCCAAGCCAATCAAGGCACTCAATCACCTCTGGGCCCTCCAGCTGCCCTAGTCCCCAGCCAACTAATCCAGTTGTTTGGGTCCCAAACCCCAGCCAGTCAAGTCCTCCCCCTTCAACCCAGTCTGCCACCTAGTTTGCCCTATCTACTCCCCAATTTTGCCCAATAAAACTTGCCCCCCAACAATGCTTATTTTATCATATATATTGGTTTAACTTTTACATATTTTTTATTATAATAATATAAAATTTACATTTAAATACAGTGATGATTTATTTTTATCATGCCATAATTTAAATTGGTTGCTTTAATATTTATTAATTCTATTGTTTTCTATTATACCTTTAATATATTCAAAGCGCTACAAAAAAGTGAATTCAAAAACCACAAGTGCTATAGACCAGCCAATTGAAATGAGTATACATGTGGTGTCTTTGTGCTTGGCTTAGATCAGACACACCTCAGTTATTGCACCCAGTTTAACTTAATGAAATAAGCCTGTTAAAAATAAGATATGTATTTGTTTGTAAATTAGCACGCCAACTTGTAGTCAATCTAGCGCCAGAGAACCCAGTGGTCTGGTGCTAGATTGACCACAAGTTGGGTGCCAATTTGCAAACAAAGACAGGTCCTATTTTCAACAGGTTTATTTCACTAAGTTAAACTGGGTGCAATAACTGAAGTGTATCTGGTCTAAGCCAAGCACAAAGACACCACATGTACACCCATTTCAATTGGCTGGTCTATAGCACTTGTGGTTTTTAAATTCACTTTATTTTAGCGCTTCAAATATATTAATGTTATAATAGAAAATAATAGAATTAATTAAAATAATCCATCTCACCACATATATCTATGGAATATATTATCTACATATAAACCCTGAGTGTGATCATTTTTTAATAAATATGTACAGTAGTTTTAAAAGCTATAGTGACAACCAAAAAATACCTCAGATTTAAACAAAATGATTCCAGATTTTAACAAAATCCAACTCTCAGGTTAAAATATAAACTCTGTTAACAGGGTTTATTGGCGTTAATGGGCAAAATGAGTCAACACAGCATCAAAGGGCTCATGCGCAAAGCAAAACCATTCAAAATACAATCCAAAATACATTGATTCACAAACAAAATGGTGTGAGTTGACTTTTGGTGTACATATGTTTACTATGTGAATTGGTGACAAAATACACCCAAGCAATGTGAGTCAAAACTCAAACCAAAAACAAAACACAATAGCAACTCACTATGTAAACAAAATCACTCACACAATGTGTGCAATGGATTGTAATCATGAATGATACCAAGGTATCTAAAATAAGACACAAGATCTGAAACATAAATTTTAAAAATATTGTGTTGGGTGTTTGAATTTGGCAGTGAAATCTAGGAAAATGGGTGGATTTTTTTAGTTTTCTAAAATGGGCGTCGTAAAACCAAAAACAACTAATTAAGAAATAAAAATCTATAATTGGGATATTGGGTGGGAAAGACTCTAATTAAATATCTGTATTCAGATAAAAGCAAAAATTAAAATTATGGAGTAACTTAATTGAGTTTTATTTAATATTTTATTAAATTGTAAAATGAAAGGAACACAACACCAGAGTACCAATGCACCTGTTGTGCACCGCGGTTGTGGTTGCCCCGCGGGTCAAAGAATAGAGTTAGTGCAACCCAAGTGCCTACTCAAGGAGGAGACAGAAGAGGAGAGTTCCATAGTGACACTGCACTGACACAGCCGGTACAAGGAGCACAAGCTGCTAGGGTGTGAAGCATAAACTCCTGGGTCCCAAAGCTGACCCAGAAGCCCACCAAAGTCACCACTACAAAGAAATTTAGAAGCAAGGAGGTAGGACTTACTTCATATGTGTTTGATGTTGTGTACCGGCAAGAGTCAGTCCCGTCAGCCATGCTGGAGAAGGTGAAACCTGTACTTGATACTAGCTACAAGCCCTACGTCAGTGATGACAATCAGGAGGATGACAAGGAGCCCAAGTTCTATCAAACCAATGAGGGACAGCTGGTGTTAAAAAAGGTTGTAGCCTTCTATACCAAGGTACCTATGTCATGTGTTGTGCCCAATGCCAACAAGTCAATCCCCACCGCTAAAAAGCCCACCCAGAAGCGCATCCCCGACATCAAATGCATCATCCTGCTTAAGCTAATGCAGGAATCAGGTGATTAAAAGGTGGCTGCGGCCCTTGTTGGAGTGGATCCCAAGTACGCCAGCAAGACCTTCCAAAAATTCATCAATACTGGTCATGTCCTTGCCGCGGAGAAATCCTTATGTGTTTCTACCATGCTCACCAAGGAGCACAAATGGGCAATCCACCAGTGGATCACCTGGGACTGCCATCTTGAACTGGAAAATATACAGGTCATGGTTAAATCTACTTTTGGGATTGAGGCCTCAATTTCCTTTTACTACCGTCTGGTGAAGGGAATGTGATTTTCTTGGAAAAAGCTTGGGGTATCCCCCTACAACAGAAACAGCCCAGCCAACATTGATGTCTGTAAAAACTATGCAGAGGCGTACACTGCCCTCAAAGCCAAGGGGGCGTCAAATTTTATTATATTGACAAATCAGCATTTGCTTTGTCAATGTGCAATGGGTATGGCTATATCCCCAAAGGCTCCAATGACAGGATGGCTCAGCGTGCTGCAGTCTGCGCCACAGCCTACTTGATGATGGCTCTCTTCAGTCCAAAGGGGGTCAAGCTCTACCAAATGATATTGGGTTTACATAACAGTAGGGCCTTTCTATCATTTCTCTGATTGGTCCAGGAGCACCTGAGGCGCACAAGCCCTGGCTTCACCAATGTCATTGTGTTGGACATTGTTGGTCTCCACAAAGTGGCTGACATTCTTGAAGAATTTCCATGAATTGACACCAGCATTGCTGTGGGCCCCCAGCAATTGGCCACGGCAAATTTACGCCTTCTATTCCTCCCAGCCTATTTGCCCTTCCTAAATCCCATTGAGGAAGTCTTTGGGTGGCTCAAGCAAGTTGTCAAGCGAGGAACCCCAACTGGGACCAAGGACCTCTTTAATTTGCTGCAGGCCAGGATCCACACACTCCCAGCTGAGACTGTGGCCAAATTCTATGGCCACGCTGATTTGTTCATCCCTGCGTGCCTAGCCAAACAGCCAATCAATTAAAGGATTAGTGTGTCCAATTTTTTATATTCTCTTATTAACTATTCAAGATTTATTAATTATCATTTTATATTTAGATGTTTCCACGCCCGCAATCACATTCAGAAGATCCATCAATAGATGTAATTAATTTATTTATTATATATTATTTTATTATGCCATCTGAGGTAATCCCAACAGCTTGATACTTGATTATGCAAATATATTTATATCACTTTTGTCAAATAAATATAAAAATAGTTTTAAAAAATTAAACATAAAATGTACAAGTTAGAATTTATTTTATTAACGTATAATTTTATGCCTTTATGAAAACGGTTTCCGCAATATATTTTGCAAAACTGGTTTGCTGAAATAAGAATTAGAAATTTTTATTATAATAAAAATAATATGAATTGTAATGATTTTTATTAGAAGAGAGAAATTATTGTGAATGCCTGTAGTGGGTTCTTTGGTATGTACCCACCCCGCGATGGAGGTGGCGCACAACCTCCACCGCCACACCGTGGACGGTGGATACACCCTTATTAAAAAACTCCCTCCTGCTGGTGAAGGGGAGTAGGGTAAGGTGCAAACTGAGAAGCAGCTTTTTGGGCGGGGCTGCAAACCCGTAAATCCCTTCCAGGACCAGGGCGTCTTGGATTACATGGTCCACCAAGTTGTATCCAGGGGGGGTCCTTCTTCTTGTCCAGTGCAAGTTGGGCCTCGTCAATTCCCAGAAGGACCCTGTCCAGGTCCACTACAGACGCGCCCATCCCAAAGTAGAATAGGAACCCCAGGTAAACAACCAGATGAAGCCTTTGTCCAGAAATGGCTTCTGTAAACTCACACAATTTATTATAGACCGCGCTGATCTTCTTGTTGTGCCTGGTCTTTGAAAAGGTCAGCTCCATGGCTACAGGGACCCCCATCTTGTTGGCACTCCAGGCCAACCCAAAGTTGGCAAGGATGATTTTTGTCTTCTTGACAGCTGTTGCGTCTGCAACAGCCAATTTCAACACCGCACGCCCAAAGTTCTCCAATAGGTAAGACAGGGCGTGCTCCAATGGGAAGCAGAAGCAAGCAGTTGCATGAGCCCAGCTCATCTCCAGTACATTCTTAAATGGGAGCTTTGCCAGGACGTCCCAAACAAGCTCAATGGAGTTTACACAGTAAACTCAACTGAGGTTAACTGGGTCCAGGCGGACCAGTTGAGCATCCTTTTAGGCAGTAACTGCCCACTTGGATGCCCCCTCTCCATGTGTCAGCCCAACCAATGCCCCCCTTGACATAGGAAAGGACCTGTGGATACAATCCTCCAGCTCCTACACAACAGGGGGGACAGATACAGTTGCTTGGCTACATGTGTGGCATAATTTTCATAAAAGGTGGCTGGGACAAAGGGGACCAGGACTTGGCGGAGTTTGCCGTCTACATTTTCTAAGAAAAAAGGTAAGTTTTTTGAAAATTTATTAATTCTGTTTTTTAGGCTACCCTGTTGTGTTTCTTCCTTGCCTGCAGCCTCAGCTGGCTTGGCCATTCTTGGCGCAATCAATTGAGCTGGCTATTCAGTATCCTCTGCCCTGGCACGCTTGGCGGGTTTGAGATGTTCATACATCTCCGGGTTGTCAACCCAAACAGACGGCGCAGAAAGATTGTACACCTTGAACTGGAGGCCCTCAATCACCGTCTTCTGGATGTTGAGAAGACGCTTGATGGTCTTCTCTGGGGTGTCTGGTGTTTTTGACATTAGTGTCTTTGTGGACACCTTGTCAATTTTGTCCCCAGTGAGGACCACAGACTTAACTTTGGCTTTGACCTTGCAGCTGATGTCCTTGATTTTGGTAATTGCCAAGTTGAGGTCTTTGAGTAGTTTTTTGAGTTCTCTATTTGATTTTTTACTAATATTTTCATATTTTTTTATAGCTTTTGCCCCAATAAATTCTGTATTATTTTGATACTGTTGCCTCTTTGTTAATTCCTTTTTGTTTTCCCATCTACTACATTATCCCATCTTTTTACCCATTTTGTATATGTTTTACGCTCATCTTGATATGTGTTGTTTGCTTTGTGTTGGTGTTGTTTTCTTGATTACCATATTATTTTTGGCCCTTGGCATAGCCTCTTGTGAAAATATTAACAGCAATTTGGTGATCAGCTAAATTTGAATTAGAAAATTATAGGTTAACTGTTTTTAGATAAAGTTGTTACTGATCCAAATTCAAAACCTTAATGATAAACTTTAAGCCAATCAGGAGCTGAGTGATAAAGTGATTGTTGTGACATAAAGGGTCATTCCATAATTCTTTGGTGCATGTGCACTAATTAATCTGATTGGCTGGATGTTTAGCCATTGTACGCCATTGCTGCTGTGGCAAGTTGTTGATGGACTAGTACTAACCCAGTAGCTGATTAGGCACTAGTCCATCAACAACTTGCCACAGCGGCAATGGCGTACAATGGCAAAACATCCAGCCAATCATATTAATTAGTGCACATGCACCAAAGAATTATTGAATGACCCTTTATGTCACAACAATCACTTTATCACTTGGCTCCTGATTGGCTTAAAGTTTATCATTAAGGTTTTGAATTTGGATCAGTAACAACTTTATCTAAAAACAGTTAACCTATAATTTTCTAATTCAAATTTAGCTGATCATCAAATTGTTGTTAATGTTTTCACAAGGGGCTATGGTTGGGTGCTAAAAATAACCGTGTTCAGGATCTAGATACACGCCTTAGTAAATATATGTTTTTATAGAAATAAGCTGAACATAAAGAATAAAACCAACTATAAACAAAGAGAACATGAACAATTGAAATTCAAAAAAAGATAATATAAATAGAAAATGTTTGGTGACAGGGGTTTATTGGGGCAGGGAGAGTGATGCCTAGGAGGCAGAATAACGCAGGAAGGAAGACATGGAGGCAGTGCTGGCCTGGGGGGTCTGGGATTGGGTGGGTTGGGCTTGCGGGTTAGGGGTGTTGGTGGTGGGGGTGGAGGCAGGATGATTTTGTGTGATGGCTGCCATATAATGCTTGTTTTATCCCTCATTGGTCATTGTTTGGATGGGCTGATAGGTGGCAGTAGCCTGAGGTGGAAGGCACTTATCCTTACATGATTGGTTGCCCATGTTCACATGGAAAACCATTTGTGCAAACAAGTCAGCCACCATCTGGCAGCCAAAGAGAAAATTGTGGTCAAGGACCCCAAGATAGAGGTTGTTGAAAGCCTGAGGGCGGCGCTCCTGTAATGTGGATCCCATGTTGAAGAAGACAACATCAGCCAGATGGACGTCTGCATGGCTGGCGGGGTAGACTGAGGCCTGATGCCTGCGTCTCTGGATGGCCTCAAGGGCGGTGGAGCTACCCTCCATCTGGTGGCTCAAGAAAACTCAGTACTTGGAATTCAAGTCATCCCAGGAGTTGAGTAATCCACTGAGGATGTGGCTGTATGAATAGCCATTGATGAAATCTGGGTTTGTCTGATAGTAGACAAAACACTTGGCTGAAACAGCCAGAAATGCACCAATGAACGTCCCCTTCTTGACCTTCTTCCTTCTATTCTTGGCAGCAGCTTTTCCTTGCTTGCCAAAATCATCAAAAGCTATTGATAGCTTGTAATAGGAGATGAACATGATATCATCAGTTAAACTAGTCAGGCATTAGACCAGGGTTGATTCAATGGCGGTGTCATACAGGGAACCCTCAGCGCCATCCCATTGGTTGCTGGCAAAATTGGTAAGAACCAGTATGGAAGCCACCTTCCCATACATCCAGGGCTGCACCATGCGCTCAGACACCCATATGTTATGGTGCGCAAGTTACTTCTGGACCTGGGTTAGGGGAAGCTTGGGGTCCTTCTGGAGGAGGTCAAGCATGATTGGGTATACCTCAGATATTTATGACTTGGGGGCCTTCTTGGGCTTCTTGGCTATCCCAATCAGATTCCCCCTGTTTATCAGGTTGTTTAATTCCCGCATGAAAGTAGATTGGGTAAATTGCAACTGGGCGGCAATCTGTTCCCAGGACAGACCCTGTAGATTCAGTGCCACCATTTCCGAAAATTTGGGTGGTGATGATTTGTCACTTGGGGCGCTGAGCTGGGGGAGCTGAAGTCTGATTGGCTGTAGGGGGGACAGGTTGGCTGATGGCAGGAAGTTGTTCCAAATCAAGGTTGTCATCCTGATTGGTTGGTTGGTGGGCAGCTTGTGCGGGGGTGGGTACGGGAGCAGGGGCAGAGCTAGACTCTAAGTAACTCTCGAACAAGTCAAAGCCATAGGGGTTGGTGGTCAGGTACAGGTCAGCTTCCTTGTTACCCGCCTCAAAGGCTTGGGTGTAAACAGGTGCCTCCACGTTCTGAGCCTTGCCTCCATTGAAGCTGGTCTGGATGCTTCTGGCTTGGCTTGGCTGCTGACGCTGTCAAAGATATTGCTTTAAAAACCATTGTAAAAAAGCTAGGATAAAATCACTAAAAGTAGAAATTTTAAAATTTAATGATTTTTTTTATTGTAATCTTGAGTCCATATTTGGAAGGTTCTCAAACCCTTTTCATATAAATCAGGATCCATAAAAATGAATAAAGAGCCTCTGTCCCTAAATTGGATAGCTGTTGATTGGCTGTTAAACTGTTATTTTTCTATTTTAGGCTGATCATACTACACATCTTGTGTGAGTTCATTTTGTTTTGTGCTTGTGTAATCTTGCTTCTAGATTTCTCAAGTTTTGTTTCATTTTAGTTCTTCTGTTGGTGTCTCATATGAATCCTGATTGGATTATAATATACTCCAGAACAGCATCCATCCATTTCACTTGTTACGCCAGTTCATTTTGTTTGTGGTTTGAACTACACCGCTTGATGTTTGATATAATTTTATATAATGGGCTAGTGAAATTTTTTGTTTGACAGTCCATTTATTAACTGAAATTTTATAAATTAATTGAATCCTGAATCTTGCGCAACTTGGATTTTGTTTAAATCTGAAATCATTTTGTTTAAATCTGAGGTATTTTTGGTTGTTGCCATAGCTTTTGAAACTACTGTACTTTGGGTCAAACTTGGCATACTTATTCAAGAATAAATTATATTATACTCAGACAGAACATATACATGAACAAATCAAGCTGTTCATGATACTAAGATTGGGTTGGTTTACATGCTCAGAAGTATATGATTTACATATAACCTGTGGAAGTGGTTATCTTTTAATAAATATGTACTTTGGGTTGAAATTGGCATACTGATTCAAGAACAAATCATGTTTTACTTGGAAAAACATGTATATGACAAAAAATGTTGTTCATTATACTAAGAATGGGTTGGTGTGTACAAAAAATATACATAATATCAATATCAAATAATATTGTTTTTTCAAGCTAATAAAAATTCATAACTAAAGGCATATATATTTATTAAATCTCTATTAGATACAATAGAACAGACATATTCTATTATGATATTCTATTGGTATAAAAGGGGTTGGGGTAAGAAAAAGTAAAAAATGCCAGAATTGGAGGTAATAATCAAGGAGTTGGACACAGCGGTAGCTAAAATCAAGCAGGTCAATCAAAAGGTGAAGGACATGCTCAAGGAGGTGGTGTTAGAAATTGATAAGCTGAAAAAACTTACTTTGAAGGCCATGAAGAATAAGATAAACAATACTACCAACAAACTTGCAACCAGGCTCCTAAATTACAAAAAAATGTTCTTGTCAATCTACAGTTCAAGCCACAGGGGTTTGCAACTGCAGAGGCCTGGTCAAAGGATCCTGAGATGTTTGAGCAACTAAAAAATAAAAAGAAACATAAACCAACAGAAGACCAGCAACAATCCAGTGACAATTCCCATGAAGCAGCCCCTGTCAAGGGGGCAACAGGTAAAGATATAGAAGAAGGTAAATAATATTATAGTATAAATAAATAAAAAGATTTTATTAACTTTTTTATTTAGAAGAAAACAAAGGAGTAGTCCACCAATACCTAAAATCCTACATATTGCAAAAATTTTACAGCAACTAAGTCCCCCACATAGGGCGTCAGCTGGTCCTGATGCCAGCTGCTGCCTCCAAGATGATTAAAAAATTAGAAAAGAATTTCCCTATAAATCAAGAACAACTTACAGCACTCCAACCCACACCAGATGACACTGAATGGCAGGTCTCAGCTTTGGCTGCGGCCCCTAACCTGTACCTCAACCAGTATGTTCCAGATCTTGGCTTCTGCAAGCTCTTTGTCATGCTTGTCTGGGAATTTCTTTGAACTATGCCATATCAAAACCTTCCCGAGATGGAGAGATGACAAGAAGTCCGTTTTTGTTTCCCAACCAAACACACAATATCACATATCCTAAAAAAATTCAAATAAAATATAAAAAAGCTTAGCTATAGTTTGTCTACCATCCTTCCTGTTACTGTAGGTGTCCTTGAAGACTTTGTGGCCTCCTGGTGCTTCAACAAGACTGCAATAACGCAGACCATGGAAAAAAACATTTAATAACACATCTCTTAAAAATAAAATAAGTACCCTATACAATAAATTTTGTGAGTTATCAGCCCTTTTTGCAGGGCAGATACTTCACTTAATTGTTTACCTAGGCCTTGTTGTGCTGATGTGGATTAAAGCAGAAGCACACAACTAGTCTGCTTTAATAATAAAGCTGGATGAAGTTTTCCAATTACTAAATGAAAAAGATTGCCCCTGGATACAGCTCAATAGAGCACATTATTCAGGATTCAGTTATTCTTGCTGCCACATATGGGATGGCAGCTCCACTGGAAAAAAATCCTCCTGTTCAATTGTATCACATTGCTCCCATACTTAAGCTGCTGTGATTTATATACTACAGCAGCCATGTCAACATATGTGTTGTCAATAGAAATCACTAGGCTATTTCAATGTAATGTCCTGGAATTCTGCTGCTCCCACCCCCAATAAAGCTCTAAACCCAAACACAATTTTTAAGTTTTTTATATATAGTTTCTTTGCAATATAATCATATCAAATCATCTATATTCAATAAATAAATACATAATAAAAATTAAATATTTTTGTGTGTTATTTGTTTATTCATTCCTTCAATTGGTTTTGCTTTATTAACTTTTATTATACCTGACTTTATAACGCAGAATCACATAAATAAAGTCAATATAAATTAAGCTAAATAAAAACAAATATTAAAAAATAAAATACAAGAAAACATTTGGAATATCAAAGCCTTTAATTGATTGGCTGCTTGGATAGGCACGCAGGGAGAAAAAAATCTGTGTGGCCATAGAATTTGGCCACAGTTTCAGCTGGGAGGTTATGGACACCAACCTGTAGCAAATTAAACAAGTCCTTGGGCCCAGGTGGCGCCCCTTTTTTGACTACTTGTTTGAGCCACCCAAAGACCTCCTCAATTGGGTTGAGGAATGACAAATAGGAGGGGAGGAAGAGAAGGCGCAAATTGGATGTGGCCAATTGTTGGGAGCCAATTCCACACCAGGCTCAATCACTGGGAATTTAATGAGCTCTTCTGCTACCTTGTGGAGACCAACATTATCCAGCACAATAATGTTGGTGAACCCCAAACTGATCACTATGAGGTGCTCCCAAACCAATTGGAGAAATTCCAGGAAGGTCCCACTATTGTGAGAATCCTTGATCACCTGGTAGAGCTCTATGCCAAGGGGACCAATAAGGGCTACCATTGAGTAGGTAACAGACCAGACAGCCGCACACCAGGACATCTGTTCTTTTTGCCTTTGGGTACATAGCCATACTTGTTTCTCATAGAGGACGCAAAAGAGGACTCATCAATGTAGTAGAAATTGCCAGTCCCCTTTTCCTTCAGTGCAATATATGTCTTGGCATATTTTTGACAGTACTAGTTGTTGTCTGGGCTATTCCAATTGTACAGAGATACCCTGAGTTTCTTCCAAGAGAATCATAAACTCTTGACTGTGTGGTAGCAAGTAGAAACTGAAGCTTTAATTCCAAAAGTGGTCTTAATCATTGACTGGATATTTTCTAGTTCAAGATGGCAGTTTTGATTGATCCACTGTCAGATTGCCCACAGGTGTTCCTTAACCAATAGGACTGGTTTGTGCTTGGATTTCTCCAAAAGAATAACAGTACCTATTTTCAGGTAAGTTTTGCAGAGCCTGTGAGCAGATTTTTCCAAGATCCTAACGATGGCTGCAGTCTTCTTGTAGTCTGGTCTCTCCTCCATGAGCCTCATGAAGGTCTTTAAGGCAGCTTCAGGGATTATGTAATACTTGGCCTTTTTGGCAGTAGGGATTGACTCCACGGGATTGGGCACAACACAGGGCATGGGCACTTGTCTGTAGAATGCAGCAACCTTCTTTAGCACCTTTTGCCCTTTAGTTGTTTGGAAATACTGGGGCAGCTTTTCCTTGTCTCCCCCTTTGGAATCACTGATGTAGGGCTCATATGATGTTTCTAGAATAGGCTTAACCTTCTCCAGAATGGTAGCTGAAACACCATCACAGTGGTATATGGGGTTTTACACCAAGGACACCCTCTCAGTGGTGATGACATTTATCATTTTGGTGGTAATGACCTTGGTGTGTTTTATGATCAGCTTCTGGACCCTGGAATTTATGCTCTGTGCCCTTGCACTCTTTTCCCCTGAAGCTGGTTGTGTCAGCTCAAACTCAATATTGATCTTTCCTCTGTCTTTTTACTGAGTAGGCACTTGTGTTGCACTAACTCTGTTCTTTGACCTGCAGGGGCAACTGCAACCGCAGCGCACAACAGGTCCATTGTTACTCTGTTGTTGTAAAGCTTCCATTTTAGTATAAAATTAAAATAAAATTAAAACCAGTTTATCTATATAATTTATTTATTATAATTTTTATCACTCCATATATAGTAGCATGGAAGCTAGTAGTCACTACTGCTTATTTAAAATTAGATTTTTAGATTTATATATTAATTATTTTTGGCCGTAAATGTACACTGTTAATCATGAGTTTGGATAAATTTGATATTTTTATTGATTCTAATCCCAAAACAGACACTCAGAATATTTATTTCCTTTTTGTATTCTAGATTAAATTCTTATTTAGGACAAGTTGGTAACAGTATTATAGATTCATTCATGTGTTTTGATATATGATATTTATGTCATCTGTTTCAGCTGTTATTAAGGCTTGTTGTTGGATTGAGTTTTTTGTGACTGAGTTTCATGTGTTGACAAAAAACATAGTGTCACAACATCTTTAATTACTCCCTCTCAGGGAATTAATGCCCCAAGTAGTTCACCAAATGACTAACCAACTAATCATTAAGTTGGTGGTACCACTATAATTTGACCATCTATAATGGGGATCAAAAAATCCATATCTTAGTGGAACACAACTTAAGTAAGCCCCGTGACTTATGAGGAACATTACTCAGATAAGCCTAATGATTCCCATAACGTACATGGACAGTATGTGGCTTTCCATGATACTATATATTATACTTGTTGGGAATTTTGACCAACCAATGATACCAATGATGACAGAGCTCACGGATTGGGATTGCTACAACCAAATCCATAAATTAGTAGTATAAAATACAATGACACTAATTATGACAGAACTTGCAGATATTAATAGCAGCTACCAAATAACATAAATTGGTAGTTTAAGCTACAAGCAAATTGGATTAGAAGTAGTCTGCTGACCTAAGCCTAATAATAGCCAATGACAAGCGCTGCCGCGGCACTTAATAAACACACAAAGCGCCACGGTGCCGCCTGGAAAATATTACAGGCGCCACAGCGCCGCCTTATCTTTACATCAAGCACTGAGGCGCTGGGTTTGATTCCCCATAATATCAAATTCCCTTAATTGTCACATTAATAAGCATTAAGCTGCAGTATGCTAAGAAAGCAGGAAGTGATCCTTAAGTAACTAAATTATTCTACACCAGCAAGAATCACCTGTGCTGGGTGAAGATGAAGATATTCTATTGGTTGACGTGCAAGAAGTGCCAAACCTAGATTAATAATTACCCAAACTAGGGGCGTGTTAGAATGTCCTAGAAGATATTGCTAGCAGCCCAGGGATCACCCTTGTAGTAGGTATAAGAAGAATTAATCATTTATAATAAAAGCAATCTTTTGGAATCATCTTTATTTTATCCTTAATCTGGTTGACCTTCATCCTAATCCTTAAGTGCTTCTGCGTGATCAGAAGCCATTGCTGGGCAATAATCATAGTTCCGCTCAATCCTGGCTCTTCTGATACAATACTACTCATATCCTCACATATGACTGTATTCTGGTGAATGTCCTGTGCCCTATAATCTTTAATAATTGTTGCGCTGTAATGCAAAAAGCGCAACAATCCTATATTCATATCCAATAACGTATCATTCTCTTCTTAAACTTCCCCTTTATCTTGTTTATTATACTTCCCATAAGTATATATTTGACAATAGTAAACATAGTGAATGTGTTCTGTGACTAAAACTCATGTGTTCCATTGTTTGGTACACTTGTTGTTGAATCATTAAGCATTCATACCCAGTTTGAGTATGATGCTATATGACTGGACATATTTGCCAAATAGCGCCCATTTTCTGTGGAATGATCTTTAATTTAGATCTATCAAATTGAAATTTGTTTTGTGACTGAACCTATGTGTCTAAACTCACTGATATATTTTTATTGCAACAGATTTGAAAACTAATGTAATAAATGTAATAATTGATCCTTTATTTAATGTCAAGTATAAAAGTCATATAGGAATAGGATATTTGATTGCCGCCACAAACACCAGGATCCTCTTATACCATATCCAGGTCTTGCTGCAATCTTAGCCCAATATTAACTTCAGATTGGGTGATCATAATTAATATTGGCTAGTCTTATAACTATGGTCAATTGACTGTCCTATTCTAGATTCAGTACAAGAGTGCAGGTCTCCCTATTGCTCACCAAGTGTTGGGTATATACTTCTGGGAAGTATAATAAACAAAATAAAGGGGAAGATTAAGAAGAGAATGATACTGTATTGAATATGAATATAGCTTAATATATAGTATCATGACAAGCCACATGTTGTCCATATACGTCATGGAGGTCATGAGGTTTATCTGAGTAATGTTCCTCTTGAGTCACGAGGCTTAATCAAGTTGTGTTCCATTTAGGACCTGGATTGAGGGATCCCCGTCATAGATGGTTAACTGATAAAGGCGCCACCGGTTTATTGGCTGGGCGGTGAACCACTCAGTGAGCCGCTTGGTGATTTACTCAGGGCATTAATTCCCCAAGAGGGAGTAATTGAAGATGTTGCAACACAAGCTTAATATATCAATGTTGTTTTACAGTTAGTGATAGTTTATATCCAATCAAAATGTAACAGGTTACCTAAATAACTGTGTTGAGGTTAGCTGGTCAAGTTATACCTCACACAGAGACCTGGCACCTTTGAACTGCTGCTATGACTACCTATTAATAATTGCCCTGGTTGTGTATATGGCTTTCCAGGCCTGTCCTACCCCCCAAACAGGGGAACAGCAGGGCTCTGGTACCGGCTATGAAATTGATACCACCTTTTCTGCTAGTCTGGGTGACTTGGGGTTGATCTTGTGTCTGTGTGGCTTAGTTTCCACTCCCTACCTCAGAGCTATGTCTACCTTTCACTTCCTGGACTACAGTCACTATGTTCTTCAACCCACAAGGGTTCTCATGTCTATGATATACTCCTTTATCTTGGTTGCTCTGTTGCTGTGATGCATTCATTTTGGTATAAAATAAAAGTTAAAAATCAAAGCTATACCAATTTAACTATATAATATATTTATTGCAATTTTTATTTATCCATGTATAGCTACCCCAAAGCTTGTCATCCTTACCCTCTATTCTGCATCAGGTTTGAAAATTTCTATATCAACTATTTTTCAACTATTTTTGGTTGTGGATGTCCACTTTTATCAGTATGTATTGATATATTTGATTTATTTGATAGTTTTTACCCAAAAACATATACTAATAATTGTAAATTTCTATTTATATCTATAGCTTGTATATATTAATTAGGATTTACTGGTAACAATGTGATAACTTTACTGATTTGTTTTGATGTTTGATGTTTTTGTTATCTGTTTCAGTTTCTTTAGGGGGTTGTTGTTGGATAGAGTTTTTAACTTTACTGACTGAGGTTGATTTGTTCTCAAAAACCATAGTAAATGAGCTAGCTTTGATTTGTGACTGGAATCAATTTTTTGGTGATTGGAGCCATCATTGTTAAACCATAATAAGTTTGCTCTCAGTTTGCATCTTTTGTTGTGTGTCTGGACACTTTCACTGCTTAGTGCAATTTTCTGTGGAATGGGCTCCTATTTCTATCAAAAAAGTGATCACTTGTTCTGGACTGAAATTATCTTGTTTTAGTTTATTATATTTTTGTTTATCTCAACAGGCTGTAAAACTACTGTAACTTAGGTTTATATTGTCAGGAATCACTTCCCTGACAACAGTTATCAAATAGATGAAGACCTATTCCAACTTACAAATTTGGATGATCTAGGGTACTGTTACTCAATTAATTGTCAATCAATTGCTCTTATGCCCCACAGCAATGCAGATGCAAGTAAAACCTGCAAGTAACTCAATATCATAATGCATCTAAAAATAACCTGCATCATGATTCCTGCCACTGCATGTGAAGCATTACACCTGGTTTAAAACTCATTAAGTATGTACTCCCAATTCCATCCCCCTAGCATAAGAGCTCCCATCCACATCCCAAGTTATTTATTTTATTAACAATTATTTCTATAATAAAGCAATCTTGTCCTATTATTCACTTAAGCGTTTAATAGTACCTCTTTAGAGAAAATGATTGTAATATCTAATTTGTGGTCCTTAGTTATCATATGGCTCTCCTTATTCCTGTCTTATTGTAAAGTTCTGTGGCCCACCTTTGGCCCTGGATTGGGATGTATTTCCCAGACCATCAAAAAAGGTGGCCTGCATGCAGGCAAAACCCCTCCAAAACCTGGAGGACTTGGCCCACACGGTAGACAAACGCTTTGTGTTAGCCTTCCCGGCTGAAGTTCCCATTTCCCCTTTGGAGTCCCCTCCAACTGCAGAGGAGACATTAATTCAGTTGGATTGCTTGTTGTCCTGATGTCGCCTGGTCCTGAAACAATTAGCAAACCAACAAAAAAATGCAGGCCACATGAAGTCGGAAAGGTCAAACCTGCGGCCCGGGGAAATTGGGTATCAAAACCCTCAATCAGTGGTGTCCCAGGTAGCTAATTCCTCCGGCCTGGGAGTCCCTGGCCTGAAACAATTGGGTTCTGGAGCTCTCTGGTGGAGACGTCTGAGGAAGGCATTAGGGGAAATGCACACCCTGAGTCCTTGGAAGGCTCCTAGACAATTGAGGAGCTGAGTCTTACATCCGGGCCCGCGGCCCCTATTTTCTGGGTCTCAAACCAAGATAAGATTGGCTAGTACTCTTTAATAGGCTCCCCTTTAGATTGCACTCCAATAGCCCCTTTTATAACCCCTCCCGTCCTATCACCCCCCTTTGCATAAAATGGAAGCATGTGCTGTCAGGTCCCTTGCTTACCAATTCCAATTGTTTAATAAACTCCTGACTGCTAATCTTTTGTATTTTTAAAGTTTGTTTAACAATAAAGGTATTTATCTCAACTCCTGCTGTTGTCCCTGCCTCCTGCTTTCCCTGGCACGCCTGCCCGTTGTTTTTTGATGGGAATTGTTCCAAGTATATTAATTTGGACCATTTCCTATTATTTACCCGTGCACCTGGTCCGTCCGCCCAGTAGTTTTAGCAAAAGAGGGGCACCCACTGAAATCATGTTATCACCTTGGTACAAGATGGCTATGTGGATACTGGTGCCTATTTCCCTCTTGTTCTGGTCCTCAACCCCTGTCTTTTGGAGTAAACTTTCCTTGATTTCTCAATCTTCTGAGTTTATTCCTGGTTTTTTTGTAAATGTAATTGAACATCTCACCCAGATTCCCATCAAACCGGTATCCTATGGGTTGTTCTCTTGGTTGTCTTCTCATCTTGAAGAATTTTTGCCACCTTTAGAATCTGTTACTACTGAAACTCCTTCTTCTGACTTGGTCAATCCTTCCCCCTTGCGCCAAATCCCTGAGTCAAATGCAGAGGCCCCTTTCACTTGGTATTGCTCTCTGTGGTTACTTACTGGAGCCATGGTCATGGCTTTGGATGCATACTTCCCTCTCCTTTCACATCCAGTCTTCTTTGGGAGGCCCCTTTGAGCGGCTATCCCAGTCTTGCACTGGATGGCATCCTGGTGGTTGATCCCACAAGGATGAGAGCCAGACTTTGTTAGTCTAGCCCCCTTCTCTTACATAATTGGTAAGCCAATTAATTTAGCTTTTGAAGCCTTTTGCAACTGGTTGCGCTCCCTTGTGCTTACTCTGATCTGTGCCAGTGTGGGTTCCCTGATCTCTGGGGCCCTTGCCGTTCTGGCCACTGTGTTCCTTCTATCCACCTTGAAGAAGTGGGTCTCAGAACGCACTAAGAGTGCATCCACAGCTTCATCTGTTGCCTCTGCCATCAACGTAACATTGGTGAGTCCATGCACCTCCCCACCCACAGCAGCTGTCAAGGGAAAAGTCCTTGACACTTTGGGTGAGCTCCAGCTGCAACTGTCAGCAGATCTTTCCCCCTCAGATATTCCCATCACAGATGCTCAACGCTCAGTTGCTCTCCTGGATGCCTTAGATAGAGACACACGTCTTTGGGTAAGAACCCTCTTACGCCAGAGTCAGGAAGTTGGGGATTCCTCCTCCCTTCTTACTTTGGTGGCTGCAGCAGTAGCAGCCCCGGGATCCAAGTCTACCACTATCTTTAAGATGCTCCAATCAAAAGGGTTGGCACCAGACCTGGCATCTCACATTGAGGCTTTTGCTGTGAAAGCAGCTTTCTTTGGTCTCCCTGTAGAGGTAGCAGTTGCTATGTTCCGCCACTCATTGGATCCTGCTTCATCCTCAAAAGGGGCTTGGGATCCCGCTCCTGGCTCATTGGAAAAAGCATTTGGTCTTGCTTGCCGCCTGAGCGCCCTCCTTGCCTACACCCCCAAGCAAGGTATCATGGCCTCCTTTCCTGTGGTCAAGAATCCCCCTGCCAAAGCTCCTCAGAAAACGACCAAGCCCCAGGGCAGGATAAGTGTCTTGTGTCCTAATTGGCCCACCACTTCTGGGTTGGTATCTGAGTTTGCAGCATCTGTCAACATCCCTGATGTTGCCTCAGGAGAGCCTTCTGGCTCTATCTTGAGTATGCAGAATAAAGAGGATTTGTCATATTTCCTTTTAAATGCAACCTTCTATACATGCACCAGAAAGGCCAAAGTCACTGTATTAATAGATACTGGTGCAGCAGGTAACTTCATGAGCCGCACCTTAGCAAGATCTATGGACCTCACCTGCCTTGGCCCTAAAGAATTGTTGGGCGCAAGTAAGGTGCCAGTTACAGCATATCCTGTTTCTAAACCCCTTGGTTACTGTACTGGTAATCATGTATTTGTTAGCAGATTCTTGGCCGTGGATGATCTACTATTTCCTGTCATCCTTGGAGTGGGTTGGTGGTGCTGGCATCAGGTTCACATTGACAGACCTGAAAATGAGCTCCACTTCTCCTTGGACGGTTCTGCTGGTGTTCTGTCCTTGCTAAAACCTGGAGTAGAGCCCCCTAAGAGTTGCTTGTCCTTAAAAGCTTCTCCGGAGGTACCTTCCCCAGTGTTGATCCCAGGAATCCTGGCACCGTACCAAGATGCATTCAATCTGTCCCTTGCTACTGCACTCCCCCAACACACGCATCATGATGTGACCTTTTGGACTACTGTAGACCTGGTGAAGATTGATGCGCCCATGTACCCACTCAGTGAGTGTGAGGACAAAGCATTAGGTGTCTGGCTAGACAACATGCTGGTCAAAGGGTGGATTGTAAAGAAGCCTTCATCTGTGAGTTTGCCAGTAGTGTTTGCAGAAAAATCTGACAGAACCCTGCGCCCTTGTGTGGATTACACCCTCTTGAACAATGTGACCGTTCCAGATTGTTATCCCCTCCCTCTAGAAGCCTATATTGCCCAATTCATTTCCAAGTCTAGGGTCTTTTCCAAGTTAGATCTCGTCAACACCTTTAATCAGGTTTGGGTGGCAGAAAAAGATGAGTGGCTTACAGCTATCAAAACCCAATGTGGTTGCTTCCAATTCAAAGTAATGCCATTTGGGTTGAAAAATGCGCCTGCCATCTTCCAGCGGGTCATTGAGGAAGCTTTAGGAGACTTGCGCTTCTCTTGTGCAGTTGCATATATTAATGATATTCTGATTCATTCACCAAATGCCAAGACACATGCCTGAGATCTGGTTGCTGTGGTGAATGCTATCCAAAAAGCAAATCTGTTCATCAAACCCAGCAAGTGTGAGTTTTTCAAATCAGAAGTCACTTTCCTGGGGAATTTGGTTCTAAAAGATGGTCATGCAGTGTCTCCTGATAAGGCCCTTGCTTTGCATGAATGGGCCACCCCACAGAACCAGAAGGAGTTATGATGCTTCTTGGGTACTATCATATTCCTCAAGAAGTTCTTGCCCACTATCTCAGAGCTGGCAGCCCCTCTTTACCCCTTGGCTGGTAAAAACGCACCTTTTATCTGGACACCCCAATGTCAGCAGGCGTTTGAGGCTGTCAAAAGGCTCTTTGTGTCTACACCAGTTCTTTGCCATGCTGACACATCCAAGCCATTTATTGTGACTTGTGATGTTTCCAATGTGGCCATTGGGGCAGTTCTCCTTCAGGACCATGATGGACATGAACTCCCAGTTGCATACTATTCTTGGAAGTTTGCATCCAATGAACAATCCTGGGCCATCTTTGACAAAGAACTTCAGGCTGTGGTGAACTCTATTACCCATTGGCGTCACCATCTCCAAGGAGCCAACCATGAGTTTTTAGTACGTACAGATCACAAGGTGTTATGCTATTTCTGGAAACCCCAGAAGTTGCTTCCTTGTCAGGATAGGGTTATGCAGACCCTCTCAGCTTATAAGTTCAAGTATGAGTTTGTCTCAGGCTCTCTCAACATTCTCCCCAATCTGCTCAGCTGTAACCCATTAATGTTCCCATCCAATGCTGAGGACAATCCCCAGATCACTCTCATTCCCACATTGTCAGTTCTGTTGCCCACACTGGGACTTCTGGCTCTATTGGTTCCGGTTCTGGAGTTCCCATTAATCTTGCCGAGGTCTCTCCTTCATGATGCTGTATCCACCCAGTACACATTGCCGGATGGACAGGTGATACTGTCTAAACTTTCCCCAGAACACCCATTATTGGGCCCTTATGTTATAAAGGAAAGGATAGTTTACCAAAAAAACCAGGTATGGGTTCCTAAATCCTTGAGGGAACGTATCCTGACAGAACATCACAACTCTCCACTGTTTGGACATCCTGGCTCATCCAAATTGTTGAACCTGATCTGACACACCTACAGCTGGCCAGGAATCACCAAAGAGATTACACCTTGGATCAAGAAATGTGTAACCTGTGCCTTTTCCAAGCCGGATCACTCAGGAAATAACGGCCTTCTACACCCCCTGCAACAATCACAAGGTCCGTGGTCCTCCATTTCAGTAGACTTTGTGGTAGAATTGCCTTCATCAAATGGTTATGATTCCATCATGGTTGTGGTAGATTGTTTTACCAAGTATGCTGTGTTCATTCCTTGTCTCACTACTTTTAACTCCCTGGGAATGGCCAATTTGTTTTTGAAGCACATATTTACCAACTTTGGGTTGCCTCAGGAGATAATTAGTGACAGAGGTCCTCAGTTCACCTCCAGGTTCTGGGAGGACTTACTGAATATACTGAACATCAAACCTTGCCGCTCAACAGCATATCACCCATAATCAGATAGACAGACAGAAAGAGTTAACCAGACCATGGAGCAGCACTTGAGATGTTATGCAAATGTGGCAATGAACTCTTGGTCAGACAATTTGCCTCTTGCACAGTTTGCATATAACAACTCAGTACACTCCTCAACAGGTACCTCTTCCTTTCAGGCAACCCTTGGATTCTCCCCATCCCAAGTTATTGGTCCCACTTTGCAGGCTCATGTTCCAGCCGCGGCAGAAATGGCTGAGCACCTCAAGGCCACTCACATCAGGGTACAGAACTCATTTTCCAAATCCATACAAGCTTACAAAAGGGCGTCTGACAAGAATAGGTGTCCTGCCCCAAACTATCCTGTAGGATCACTTGTTATGCTAGATGCTACCAACATTCGGATGAAGGTTCTGGCCCGCAAGTTTGCTCCAAAACGGTTAGGTCCATTCAAGGTATTAGAAGACAAGGGCAATGGGGCATATGTGCTGGATCTCCCACCCTTGTACCACATTCATACTACTTTTAATGCCTGTTGCTTATCCCCCTTTAAAGGACTGCTACCTTCCAACGCAGGTCCTACAGAGGTTGAGGGAATTCCTGAATATAAGGAAGAGGAAATAATAGCCTCCTGTAGGATGAGGAATTCTCTCCAGTACTGTGTATCATGGAAAGGATACCCAGAGTATGACAATAGCTGGGTAATCTCCAAAGATTGTGCAAATTGTCAAGAGCTGGTATTGGAGTTTCACCATAAGAATCCTGAATTCCTAGGTCCCCCCATGGTCTATTGGCCTTAAAGATTCCTAAGGCCCACAAAAACTTCTCCCTGGCTGGCCATTCCCAAGGAGGCATCCACCCCCAACAAGAAGGAAAGGATAATGTGAAGTTCTGTGGCCCACCTTTGGCCCTAGATCAGGATGTATTCCCCAGACCATCAAAAAAGATGGCCCGCATGCAGGCAAAACCCCTCCAAAACCTGGAGGACTTGGCCCACACAGTAGATGAACGCTTTGTGTTAGCCTTCCCGGCTGAAGTTCCCATTTCCCCTTTGGAGTCCCCTTCAACTGCAGAGGAGATATTAATTCAGTTGGATTGCTTGTTGTCCTGGTGTCGCCTGGTCCTGAAACAATTAGCAAACCAACAAAAAAATGCGGGCCACATGAAGTCGGAAAGGTCAAACCTGCGGCCTGGGGAAATTGGGTACCAAAACCCGCAATCAGTGGTGTCCCAGGTAGCTAATTCCTCTGGCCCGGGAGTCCCCTGGCCCAAACAATTGGGTTCTGGAGCTCTCCAGTGGAGATGTCAGAGGAAGGCATTAGGGGAAATGTGCACCCTGAGTCCTTGGAAGGCTCCTAGACAATTGAGGAGCTGAGTCTTACATCCGGGCCCGCGGCCCCTATTTTCTGGGTCTCAAACCAAGATAAGATTGGCTAGTACTCTTTAATAGGCTCCCCTTTAGATTGCACTCCAATAGCCCCTTTTATAACCCCTCCCGTCCTATCACCCCCCTTTGCATAAAATGGAAGCATGTGCTGTCAGGTCCCTTGCTTACCAATTCCAATTGTTTAATAAACTCCTGACTGCTAATCTTTTGTATTTTTAAAGTTTGTTTAACAATAAAGGTATTTATCTCAACTCCTGCTGTTGTCCCTGCCTCCTGCTTTCCCTGGCACGCCTGCCCGTTGTTTTTTGATGGGAATTGTTCCAAGTATATTAATTTGGACCATTTCCTATTATTTACCCGTGCACCTGGTCCGTCCGCCCAGTAGTTTTAGCAAAAGAGGGGCACCCACTGAAATCATGTTATCACCTTGGTACAAGATGGCTATGTGGATACTGGTGCCTATTTCCCTCTTGTTCTGGTCCTCAACCCCTGTCTTTTGGAGTAAACTTTCCTTGATTTCTCAATCTTCTGAGTTTATTCCTGGTTTTTTTGTAAATGTAATTGAACATCTCACCCAGATTCCCATCAAACCGGTATCCTATGGGTTGTTCTCTTGGTTGTCTTCTCATATTGAAGAATTGTTGCCACCTTTAGAATCTGTTACTACTGAAACTCCTTCTTCTGACTTGGCCAATCCTTCCCCCTTGCGCCAAATCCCTGAGTCAAATGCAGAGGCCCCTTTCACTCTCTGTGGTTACTTACTGGAGCCATAGTCATGGCTTTGGATGCATACTTCCCTCCCCTTTCACATCCGGTCTCCTTTGGGAGGCCCCTTTGAGCGGCTATCCCAGCCTTGCACTGGATGGTATCCTGGTGGTTGGTCCCACAAGGATGGGAGCCAGACTTTGTTAGTCTAGCCCCCCTCTCTTACACTTATATCCTATCTCAGGGACCAGCTTCCTTGTGCTTTCCTGGTCCTTGCCCAACTCCCACCCTACAGATTGAAAAGCTATCTCTTGTTGTAGAGAGTAATTAATCCTTTTTTGATGCCCCAACTGCATTATTCTCTATAAAGAAGATCCCTTAAATATATTTACCAGGTTATATATGTTTGATATAGCTATTTATTTCAGAATAGCTTCTTTGTACCTTTTACCTCACAATATCCTTTATTATCTCTCATAGTGATAGTGGACCTCAAATCATATTTTTATTTATTCAAGATAGAGATTTGAGATGACTGTCTTATGAGATAGCTGGTTTGAGATGGGTATGTGTACCTAGGGCTTCTTTGGTCAAGCCCCAGACAGCTGCGGCCAGTTTCAAGCTCTGAGTCACTCATGTCAAAGATTCATTTAAAAATTTTAAATATTAAAAGTTTCGGTTTTGGCTGCAGTGGCCCTGAGCTGGAAGCTAGCTGGGGCTGAGCTGAAGAATCCCTATGTGTACCTTGTGAACTCTTGCTCGAGATGGCTGTTTTTGCTTTGACAAGTTTACTTTATCATATTTATCCTTTAAACTACTTTGGTAGTTTGGATTAGGTAGATGCCTTGCTAGGTTGCCAGTTTTTGAAGAAATCATACAATCAGCATGCAGGGCTGGAAAGGCCACAATTTTCAAACTGAAATTTCAAAATAGAATAAGAAATTAAATGCTTTGGATTCGCTACTAATGCTATTTAAAAAAGGATATTAGTTTGAATTTTATACGCCGATAAGCAATGTGATGTTTAGTAGTGAGTTTTATTGGTTCTACTCAGCTGGCGCGACGTAGTAGTAATCTCGGAAGGTGTCAAAGACGTATTGAGTTAGCTTACCAGGCAGGAGACAATACTTGTCTTGGATCTCTTTGATGGCATTGTAGAGGTCCCACGCGACATCATTGTTGAAACTAAACCCCTTCTCGGCCACAGCCTCAATTGACTTCAAGATGTGACGGTCGGTCAGGATTTTATCAAACGTGGCAAAGAAGACTCGCAGCCGAGGCAAGGTGGTGGGGTTGATGTGATTGGCGAAATCCTGGATGGGTTTAGGGTTGTACTTAGGAGCCTTGGTGCCGTTCTGGATCTTCATAAAGAACTTAAATAACTTCTCCTTGTTGGGATTCATGAGACGTGATCTAATCAACTTGATGTATTGGTTCCTATGCTTGATGAGCTGAGCTTGTAATTCATCTCTGGGCATGTAAATGGTGTCAAATACGACCTTTTCTTCTAGAAGCAGCTTCTCAAAGTTGGTATTGTTTTTAAGCTTGTGATACACAACATTTGCAATGGATGGGTCAAAGAACTTAACGTTATCGCCAAAGAGATCCGAGAAGATGCCCCATTTGATTGGCTGGATGATAATAGCCGACGTGAAGCCAAGGAAGAGTGTAAAGAAGTGCATAATGTTTACCAGAAACTTAATACCTTAAATACTCATTTCGCTTAATCAATCAATTGCAATATCACATAAGCCACGTCAGGGAGTGGATGATACCTTTCTAATTATCCATAGAGTCATCCTACTTGAGTCATGGATATGCGACTTTGGCCCAAGAAATGACATTCCACTTCTGCTGGACAATTGCGCTTTGAGAGTTTCCACTCTCCCATTTATTCTCTCTGCTAAATTACAAAAATAACCAGAGCCTTTAAATCTCATCCATCTACCATTTATACATAATAAATTCTTACTTCAAATACCTCTCGGATCAAGCCCCTAATAGCCGAATAAAAGACGCTTTGCTTGGATCTAAATGATTCTCTTTGAGCTACCAGAATCTTCTCCACTTCAATGGATCGTCTAAGATCCATTGGATCCCCCTAAACAATATGTGGCATCCTACTAATATCCATAGCCTTTGAATAGTCCAAGGAATGAACAGAAAATGGATTGAGAATAAGATGTTCTCTTGAAAAGAATGGGTATTATTGTACCATGTGGAAAAGCTATTGGCCCACCAAGGGGGTGGCACATGCTGCATTGATTAAAGCAAGGATCAACAATATTCTAAGTATATTTGCTAAAGATCTTCACCATAAATCGGTCTCACTCCGTATATGAGAATATTATATCACACTATTCTTGCAGGTCAGCTGAGACCATAGCATTAAGCCTATCATGGGGTGACTCATTGACTGTCCCATGTGTTTTGAGACATGCTGGTGGCTGAGTTTTCCTATTTGTTTGGAACATTCCCCATTGCCCTTCTCTGCTCCATCATCATAAATGAGTATGGGACCCTGTTGTACATCTGGAAACGTGTGGGATAAATGTTTATACAGTAGTTTTATAACCTGATGAGATAAACAAAAACATAATAAACTAAAACAAAATCAGTTCAGTCCAGAACAGGATCCTATTTTTTAGTAAAATATGAGCTAATTTCACAGACAAAGGGGCGCTAATTGGCGAGAATGTCCAGGCACAACAAAATATGAATACTGAAAAAAATTTATCTGTAAGAAACAGTAATGTAACTGATTGCACAAAAGAAACGTTTCCAGTCACATTATGAAGCCACTATATTTATTGAATCATCAGAAAATAAAGTTAACCCAGGCACCAAAGTTGAAACCTCAATCCAACCACAACCCCTTTCTGTAGATTCAGAATCTGTAGGTCAAGTATCAGGATTGACAGATCCAAGGACCAAATTTCAAATCATAAATGAAGTGAACTTGAAATCATTTTTAATCACTGGCTGGCTCAAAAAATAAGCAAATGATCTAGTGTGGACTCACCAATTCTTTTAAAAATAATTGATGGCAGGATTTTGGAATATTGACTAATTAACCAAATCAACCATGATTGTTGATGTGCAGCTATGTAGCCCTATGGACAGATTCAACATGTAAACACAGGCAACCAGGCTTCAAGATAGATTGACCAATGGTCAATTAACATCCCAGCATCAAAAAATCCCTGCTCCCAATTAATGAATAAAACATGAAGATATTGCACAATTAATTGGTTCAATATAAAAAGCTTTGGTATATTCATCCCAAAATAGTCAGTATATAAATTTAATAATATTCTATAGCAGGATGGCTGCAATATGGACTTTCACTTGAATAACACCTAAAAGAGTCCACCATGGATTGGGCCACCAGCCCAACCACTAAAAAGATAAAGGGCCTATCATATTAGAGTAGCTCTTATTATATCAAAACAACATTCTTTATCAACTAGCAGCCATCTTCTGGCTGGTTAGCCCTGGGTAGTGGCCCAGGTAGACATCTGGCTCCACTCTATTGAAGGGCTCATCTGTACGGCCCTGTCAGAAGAACAAAGTTGCTATGAAAGCCAACCAACAAGCTTCCTTCTAAACTCCACCCCAAGGCTTGATCCCCTGCTGCTAAATCCTAATGCTACTTCAGCCTCTATCTCAGAGCTTTTGGATAGTGTCAAAAATAACCCAGGCAGCTGGACCAGCCTCAATGCCTGTCCATGTGGATAAGGCTAACCTTTATTATTCCCTTTCTCTTTAGACTTTTTGATGAAGTGTAGCCCTTTCCCTTAAAATTCCTTTATCAACACCTGTACTGGTTTTGAACAAAAGATGATACTGTCATCATAAAGTACCAATTGTCTATAGTGTCAAGGGTCTGGATGTACAAGTATTCCAGCTTTTGCCATCACATCTAACATCCAGTCATCACCCAATTTGGTGCCTTTCCAATATACCATTTGACATACCGGAAATGGCAACAAACCAATATCATATGACTGTCCAGCTATCCAGCAACTTGAACCCATCCAGCACATGACCAGCCCCTGAGTTTGGTCCAACTAATATCCCCACCACAGCTAAATCTATATAAGTCTAAAGTATTATCCAATAAAATATAATTCTTCTCTTCCTACTTTTATATTTGAAGCTTCCCCAAAAGGTGCTCCTTATCACTGATAGCACTACGGTTTTTGACCATGCCAATGAAAGAGAAAATGACTGAACAGAACCTGCCCACCTTCACCCACATACTCAACCAGGCCACATCCCAAGATACCTGGAAAACGTACTTCCACATCCACAACATTGATGAAGATATTCCTAGTGGATGCACCATATTTGAAGGTCTGGTCATGCCCAAAGCATGCACCAAGATAATTCAATACAGTTGCTCTCTTCAACCACAAACAAACACACAACCACCTATCACAGGTGAAACTACCAACACCAAATACATCAGGATTGACAATTTCTTTGGTAAAAACAAAGAAAACATCATCAACTGGCTAGACCACACAGCCGCTAAACTCCGCGCCAGCCGCATCCCTCATGAAAAATGGGTCCAGGAAGCCAGCAAGCGCCTATACAAGGCTGCAGCTAACTGATTTGCCACCTGGGTTGGCTCACAAACCAACAACCAGCTTGACAACTGGGAAGAGTTCAAAGCCAACATCACCCACAATTTCTGCATCACTGAATCTCTCCAAGACATTGCAATACAGCTCAGTGATCTTCCTCAAAAGACCACTATTGCAGCCTATGCCAATGAATTTGAGGAAATATGTTGCAAGATCCAAAATCCAGCACAAGCTGACAATGTACACACCAGAGCATCATTCATCAACAGAATGAAACCCTCTGTTGCTGCCCTCATCTGCCCAGAAGCAAATACCTCCATGCCCACGCTCATTGCTGAAGCCAAGCGCGCTGAAAAACGCGCAAACATGGAATATGCTGCACACAACAGCAACCGCTCCTCAAACGGCAATGGCAGAGAAAACGCCAATGGCAATAAACGCCAAAATACCAATCATAGCAACAGCAACTCCAATTGTAACAATGGCAATAATAGCCAAAGCGCAAACCACTCCTGTCCCAAGAAAGAGGACACTGCCAAAGTTAACAACACTGAAGTAGCAACCCACTACAAATCTGACCCCACATTCTTTGACCTCAAAGGTCTCAAAACAGAGAAACAGGGAAAAGAGGAGGAGGAACAGGATTAAGTGCCCCTGTATCCCCCCAACCTGACAAGAAGAAGTACCAAGGCATAAACTTTGCTGCTCACATTCCCTGTGTCCCGCAATCCTCAATTTTTATGAATGTAAAAATTAAAGATTGCTCACAACTTCTTGTCTATCCATGCACTTAAAAATCTCATACACATAAAATTCTATTTGACTCTGGTGCACAAAACACTATGGTTAGCAAACCTTTTGTAACCAAGTACAAAAACCAGTTGTCAAATCCAACTTCAAATATGCCAAGATGGCAGACAAATCAAAAGTTCTACTCAAAGGCAAAATAACTCCCTTCAGAATTGATCTCCAAAGCATACAAACGTCCATCAAAGGACTTGTCATGAATAACATAAACTACAACATTGTAGCAGGCATAGACTGGTTCACCTGAGTGAACCCTAGCGTATGTTGAAAGACAAAAACAATGACCATCAAACGCAATGGAGTCATTTTCAACATTCTCAAAGAACCCAACAACCTAATTCTAAGAGATACAGTATTTTTCCAAGTCATAAATCAATATGACTCTGAATATCTAACAAAAGACAGTACCCTTCACATGATGAGGTACTCTGAATTCAATAACATATAAACAACCAAAATCCAATGCCCAGAACTTGCGGCACTACTAAATGAATACGCTCATGTATTCAAGGAAGAACTCACAGAGCTACCCCCCAAACGGGAGGTCAAACATGGCATTAACCTATGCAAAGCCATGCCCAAACCTGCACCCCTCTACAGACTCTCCCCCATGGAGACCCAAACACTTAAAGCCCACACTGAGGACAATCTAGCCAAAGGATTCATTTGCCTGTCTGAATCCCCATGGGGGCAGCAGTTTTCTTTGTAAAGAAGAAAGAAGGATCTCTTTGCTTAGTTACTGACTACAGAGCACTAAACGCAAGTACAGTAAAGAATAAATACCCACTTCCCCTCATAGAAGACCTATTTTCAAGGCTCTCTGGAGCAAAAAATTTCTTGAAAATTGACCTCACATCTGGTTATAACCAAGTTGAAGTCAAAGAGAAGGACATACCAAAGACCGCGCTTGGCACGCAATTTGGGTCATTTGAATGTAAAGTAATGAATTTTGGGATGACCAACGCTCCCGCAACATTTGTCACCATGATGAACCAGGCGCTAAATGGCCTCTCAAACACATTATGCTACCTCAACAACATAGTCATATTTTCAAAAACAAAAGAGGAACAACTCACCCATGTCTGCAAGACACTCAATTGACTTATAAAGCACAAACTATACGCTAAGCCTAGTAAGTGCCAATTTATGGAAAATGAACTCTTGTTCTTGGGCCACATTGTCTCTGACGGTGGCATCAAAGCAGACCTAGATAAAATAAAAGCCATAAATAACATGCAACGCCCCACCTCTTTGAAACAAGTTAGATGCTTTCTCGGTATGGTAGCTTACCTAAGGAAATACATCAAAGACTGTGGAAAGCCCACTGCATCAATCAATGACCTAGCCAAAGGTAATGCCAAAAAGAAATTCATCTGGACTCCATAATGTGACAAGAATTTCCAACTATTAAAACAAGCTTTGATTGAAGCGCCAATCTTGCAATACCCTAATAACAACGGGTGCTATGAGCTTGAGTCAGACTCTAGTGACACCGCCATTGGCGCAGTCCTACACATCCGCCATCCAAGGCAGCAAGATTTCCTGCCAGTATGTTACAAAAGCAGAAAACTAACAAACACTGAGCAAAGGTACCCAATACACAATAAGGAATTGCTAGCAATATATCACGCATGCAAGAAATGGAGATGTTATCTCAAAGGACACTTAAACGTCTGAGTGCTAACTGACCACAAATCTTTAATCTATTTTAAAACTCATAACACACTTGCGTGGTGCCAAGCCAAATGGATGTCCTTGCTGGAAAAGCTTAACCTGGACATCCAATACAAAAAGGGGGCAGAGCTGGTCACAGCTGGTGCTCTCTCTAGGCTATGCCAGCCAAGAGAGGATCACCCTGACCACCTGGACCCTGACTGGCCCAACCTATACAACACTGATTAAAAAACAAAAGGAAAAGATCTCTCCACACATTAACTAACCCATGATACACTAGTAAGGAATGAAAAAAATTTCCACGTATCAAATGACATGGTATACCAAATCATCAAGGATAAACACATTCCATACATCCCACTTGCACAAAGAGTTGACACTATACTAAGACACCATTGTCTGCTAGGACACACAAAGGCTAACAACCTATATATCACATTAAAAGAGATAGTATAGTGGTCCAACCTGAAGCAAGACATAATCCATGTTCTAAAAAAGTGTACAGTATGTGAAAAATACGCCAGCACCAAGGCGCCACAGCCAACAGTTAACCCAGTACCTGACCCCAAACCATTTAAGGTTTGGGGACTGGATGTAGTGGGACCCTTCCCAGAAACCAAATCGAATCAATGTTTCCTAATTGTAGCCATTGACTTTGCCACATGTTGGCCCATCTTCTGGGCAACAAAAGATCACAAGGCAGAAACAATAAATTGATTCATCAATAAAGCAATCATAGCGGACTATGGCACTCCAGACTACATCATAACAGATGGAGCAAAAGAGCTAAAAGGCCACATAGCAAATGAAAATCTAAAAACAAAGGACATCAAACACTCCACAACCTTGCCCTACAGGCCACAGGCCAACAGCAGAGTTGAACGCCTGAACAGCAGCCTTATCAGAACCCTGGAGAAAATAATGGATGGCAAAGCCAAAGACACATGGCCGCTCTATGTGAAACATGCATTACTAGTATCCCGGGTTTGTACCAATCAAGGGACAGGCTACTCACTGTTTGAACTAACATACAGGTACAAGCCAGAAATAGTCACCCGCAATAACCAACCATATGTGAAGATCCCCCCGGGGAAACCTCTCACAGTAGAACAGAAACCAGCTCTACAACACATACACCTCAAAGCCAAACTGACAGAAATAAGAAGACTCAAGACTCAAAACTCAAAAGGTAACCTCAACAGAGGACCCACTCACCATCAACTCCCCTGTCTGGATCCTAGCTGGGAACATAAAGAAGATAGACTCAGTGCACAGGGGACCATGAAGAATCATCAGATACCAACCAGACAGGAACACCTACCTGGTTAAGTTCCAGGGTGCCAAAGAGCCCATCACCAAAAAGTACCACAGATCTTGCCTCCGCCCTAGCAAAGGAGAACATTTGACACAGTTGGTGCCCACTAGTAAACAACTCCAGGAACATCAGGTGGCAGCCGTCAAGCAAAGCCCCCTCCTGATGTACCCAAGTAACCCCTTAAGGGAGGGGTGTGTCAAGGGTCTGGATGTACAAGTATTCTGGCTATTGCCATCACACCTAACATCCAGTCATTGCCCAATTTGGTGCCTTTCCAATATAACATTTTACATACCAGAAATGGCAACAAACCAATATCACATGACTGTCCAGGTATCCAGCAACTTGAACCCATCCAGCACATGACCAGCCCCTGGGTTTGGTCTAACTAATATCCCTGCCACCGCTAAATCTATATAAGTCTAAAGTATTATCCAATAAAATATACTTCTTCTCTTCCTACTTTTATATTCAAAGCTTCCCCAAAAGGCGCTCCTTATCAGTATGTACTCACCTGGTAATGAAGGTGGCGCACAACCTCCACTGCCACACCATAGACAGTGGATACACCCTGATTAAAATATTCATGGCAACTTGTAAAAGGAAGCAGGTTAAGGTGAAAATGCAGAAGCAGCTTTTCTGGTGGGGATCAAAAACCTATAGATGCCTGCCAGGACCAGGGCGTCCTGGATCACATGGTCAACCAAGTTGTAACCCAGGGGGAACTTCTTCTTGTCCAGGGAGAGCCTGGCCTCTTCAATTCCAAGGAGGACCCTGTCTAGGTCCTCAATGTTAGTCCCCATCCTGAAGTAGAACAAGAACCCCAGGTAAACCACCAGATGAAGCCTTTGCTGGGCAAAGGCTTCAGTAAACTCTTGCAATTTATTAAATACAGCGCTAATTTTTTTCTTGTGCTTTGTCTTAAAGTAGGTCATCTCCATAGTGTCATAGTAGATTTCATAATGCCAGGAATTATTTGCCCCAGTAGGAAATCTTGGAAATCTGTTACCCATTAACAAATTTAATTGGTTTTGTCACGGCCCATACCAGAGTCCAACTGGACTCCCACAGGGGAGGCAGGCTGAGCCTGAAAAGCCATGTACATAATGGGCGTAATACAGACCAGATAGTTGACTGCAGTAGCTAGGGGGCGCCCACTTCCAGTATGGGGCACAACCTGATCATCCAGCCCCAATACTGTGATGTAGACAAACCCCAACTTACTGAAGTCCTAGGTGGGAGGTGCATTGGGTAGGGGGAGCAGCAGGAATCTCCTTCATTTTAGGCAGGAGATCCAGATGATGAGGGTGTTAATACTCCACGTCAAGGGTATGGGGTGGATTGACTGAGGTAGCAGGAGTATATCCAGGAGGATATGTATAGGCAAGTTTGTATTATGTTGTGGATTCCAGAATAGACGCAAAAAATAATTAAATTGGAGCAAAAATAGACAATTCCTGCAATAAGATAATGATTTCTGGGCATAAACTTGGTTTATTAAGATGCCAGCAATGAGGAGGGCTTCCCCTTCTCACTATTTATACTTACTGGTAATTTTGAGACTTTTAGTGCCACCAGAGAATTGATGGCATCAATTGCAGTTAAACTTATGATTTTCACTGGAATTTGTGTACTTGGACCAGGGGTTGGGTACTCATTGGTTGGTATAACATTAACCTTTCTTGAACTGCAGCATGCCAAGGTGCCACAGTTGTTTATAGATCCCACTAGTAATCAAGCGCCCAATTGCACAATCAAACAATTGTGCTCTCAATTTACTTGTCCCAATAGTTGAGAGGCCCAAATTTGATAATAGAATCAAATCCAGGGATTTGAGGCTTGTGTGCTTCTCAAATCCCAGGCCATTCATTAGTTGAAAGGGGGTCTTTCTTGCTCTGGGAGATGCTTGGTAGGGATTTCAAGCTGTGGGGTTTATTGCCTCTAGGAAGACCAGCTGATTGTCCAGGGCTTTCTGGGCCCTGAAGGATTTAACAGATTTAAATCAAGCAGTTGATTGAAAATGGGTTACAGCTACTCCAGTTTACCAGTTGTATTTGATTCCTCCTTGTAAGCTGACGTTGATAAATTGATGTAATCTGAGAGTCGCCCAATATTATCTTATTTATCAGCATGGTCATCAGAAGTTAGTCACTCAAGGGTTCTTTGCAAACTGGACTAGATACTCACTTGACAATGCAGAAGGAATAGGAGCCAAGGACCCAGGTGGTATTGCTTAGTCAAATTTTGATATATGTTGAATATTTTCACTGTTTTCACTCTTAAGAGTTGAGACCTCCCAAAATTTTACTCAATAAAATTGAATATCCCTTAGTCTAACTTTATTTTAAAATGCATCCTGTAGTTGGCCTGCTGCGCTACATTCCCTATAATTTGATTCTTAGCCAAATCATTACGGGAAGATGAGGCCCCACCGCCAGCACTTCATTGTTGCCTCTGCCTAATGTTATTCCAATGCCCACAAATCTAGGAGTTTTCCCCACCGTATATAAAGAAGAGACACTTGTAACATCTCAATGTCTGAATTCTACACTGAAGACTCCTTGATTCTCTCCCAGGCTATTTATCTTGGGCTCTTTTGGTTAGGGTTAATCATTTAGCTTAACCCTAGTGTATCATTGAGAAATTTTACAAACCAGCATTTGAAGCTTTGTTGGTGGTTAATCATCAGCTCTATGTGGATTTGGGTGGTGATTCCCCACCACATAGAGACTTCTTTTTACATTCCAATCATTTCCATCATACATGGCTGCAGGTACCCCCATCTCATCAGCACTCCAGGCCAGCCCAAAGTCTGCCAGGTGGATTTTTGTCTTCTTTACAAATGCTGTGTCTGCAACAGCTAATTTCCCCACTGCGCATATGAAGTTCTTGAGGAAGTAGGAGATTGTATGCTCCAATGGGAAGCAGAAGCAAACAGCTGCATGGGCCCAGCCCATTTCCAGTATGTTCTTGAATGAGAACGTCTCTGGGAAATCCCAAAAAAGATCAATGGAGTTTACACAGTAAACTCCACTGAGTGATACCAGGTCTAGGTGGATCAATTATGCATCCTTGTAGGCAGTAACTGCCAACTTAGATGCCCCTTCCCCATGCGTAAGCTCAGCTAATGCCTCCTGCAACATTGGAAAGGTCCTGTGAATTCTGTCTTTGAGCTCCTACGCAACAGGGGGGACAGAAACAGTTACTTGGCTTTGTGAGTGGCATAGTTGGCGTAAAGATGGCAGGGGCAAAGGGGACCAGGACCTGGCGTAGTTTGCTGTCAATTTTTTCTAAAAAACAGGTAAGAATTATTGAATTTTTATTTTTAGATTACCTTCTTCTGCTTCCTCTTTGCTGGCAGCTTTGGCAAGCTTGGCCATGCTTGGTGCAAGCAATTGCGCCAGCAATTTGATTTCCTTTGTTCTGGCTTGCTTGGCTGGCTTGATATGTGCATACATCCCAGGTCATTGACCCAGACAGACAGCAAAGAAAGGGCAAAGGGCTTGAATTAAAGGCCTTCCAAAACGGTCTTCTGGAAATTTAAAAGGTATTTGATTGTTGTTTCAGAGGTGTCTGGCATCTTGGCCATAAGTGCCTTGGCAGACACCTTGTCAATATTGTCCCCTGTTAGGACAGCAGCCTTCACTTTTGCCTTGACCTTGCGGTCAATCTCTATAATTTCAGCAATTGCTGAGTCAAGATCCTTCAAAAGCTTCTCTAGTTCTCTCATTGATTTTTTACTAACCATTTCATATGTTTTTATAGCTTTCACCCCAGTAATTTCTGTGTTATTCTGATACTATTGACTCTTTGTTTATTCCTGTTTGTTTGACCATTTACTACATTATCCCATCTTTTTACCCATTGTATATATGTTTTACACTTATCTCAATATATGTTGTTTGCTTTGTGTTGGCATTGTTTCCTTAATTGCTAAATTATTTTTGGTACCCAAACACAGCCCCTTGTGAAAATTTTAACAATAATTTAGTGATCAACTAAATTGAAATTAGACAATTATAAGTTTATTTTGTTTAGATAAAGTTGTCACTGATCCAAATTCAAAACCTTAATGATAAACTTTAAGCCAATCAGGAGCCAAGTGAGGAAGTAATTTTTGTGACATAAAGGGTTATTAAATAATTCTTTGATGCATGTGAACTGATTAATCTGATTGGCTGGTTATTTTGCCATTGTACGCCATTGCCACTGTGGCAAGTTATTGATGGACTAGTATTAAACCAACAGCTGATTGGGAACTAGTCCACTGTCAATTTCCTGGTGCAATATGACATCTAGAAAATGACATCTAGAAAAAAATTACAATAGGGTCAGGATTTATATCAGAAAAATTAACAAAAATTTTAAAAAAATATTAAATAGTTATTTTTACATATTGATTTCTAATACATCATCTAGAAAAATGGCATCTAGAAAATGCTATCACAAATTGAAATAAAAGGAGTGTTATCCAAATAAGATTTTTTGAATATAAAAAAAACTTAATAAATATCCTAAAATACATCATCTAGAAATACAGCATCTAGAAAGAAGATTTCTGGAATCAAATATAAATTATACTTTTGTGATAAATCCAAGCCTTTTTCTTATTAACTGGGAATAAAGTATGATATTAATTTATGACCATATATAATATATCAACTCAAATTAACTCACCTTTGATAGTACTATCTCCCTGTAACACAGCCATTAAAAACCACTCTTGGTATACTGATTTTATTCCTTATCATAAAAGGATCTGTAATATTTGAGTTTCAACTTTAAAATGTTTCATTAATGATTTTATATATGCAAGAGTAGTGTCTCCTTTAACTGTAACTGTAATAATCAGGTTAAGGACAGTGTAACTAAGACCACATCATCCCTTGAAGGTTGTTAAATCAAATTTCTTGCCTGGTTAAGATAAAGAAGCCCAGATTCATTGTGATTATCAACAAGCTAAAGATCAGGTATATCCATGGAGACCAGCTTTACCTTCAGGCCATCAAAAGTAAAGTTTTTTTATCCAAGCATGCAGATCAGCAGGTCAAGTTTGCAAGTTTTACTAAGGATGTTTTGATCTATTACACCAGAGAAGGCCGCCTTACCCATCTCAAAGGCATTGCAAAGACTCTTGGGACTGAAGCCTGATCAAGTTACTCTTCCATTAAATACTTTACTTCCAAATATTTAATTTTTAGTACATTGATACAAATATAGGAGCAATTTCAATATGAAAATATCACAGTTTTGAGGTATGTTGACTTTGGAGCTTGGCGCACTATAGTTAATACTAGCTGATCCCACATTATTATTGCATATTTGGAATCTTTGGATTATTTTGAGTCTATTCATATGTTTTTCTTACTGTTTTGAAATTTTTGGGTTTTTAATTTTTTTAAGTTATTTGGCACAGTTCTTCCAGAAATTTGACATAGGGTTTCTAGATGGCGTTTTAAGAATAAATTTTCTAGATGGCGTCTTTATAGATGGTGTTTTCTAGATAGCGTTTTCTAGATGGCGTCTTTCTAGATAGTGTATCACACCAATTTGCCACAGCAGCAATGACGCTCAATGGCAAAACATCTAGCCAATCAGATTAATCAGTTCACATGCATCAAAGAATTATTTAATAACCCTTTATGTCACAACAATCACTTCCTCACTCAGCTCCTGATTGCTTAAAGTTTATCATTAAGGTTTTGAATTTAGATCAGCAACAACTTTATCTAAACAAAATAAACTTATAATTGTCTAATTTAAACTTAGATGATCACTAAATTGTTGTTAACATTTTTACAAGGGGCTATGTTTGGGTGCTAAAAATAACTGTGTTCTGGATATAGATACATGGCATAGTAAATATATGATTTTATAGAAATAAGATGAACATAAAGAATAAAACCAACTAAAAACAAAGAGAACATGAAAAATTGAAATTCAAAATAAAGATAATATAAATAGAAAATGTTTGGTAACAGAGAGTTTATTGGGGCAGGGAAGAGTGATGCCTAGTAGGCAGAATAGCGCAGGAAGGAAGACGTAGAGGCGGTGCTGGCCTGGGGGGTCTGGGATTGGGTGGGTGAGTCTGTCAGTTGGGGGTGGTGGTGGCAGGGGTAGAGGCAGGAGGATTTAATGTGATGGCTGCCATATACTGCTTGTCATATTCCTTGTCTTTCATTGGCTGGATTGATTAGTAGACACCTGTGGCACAGGATAGGAGGCACTTGTCCTTATGTGATTGGTTGCCCATGTTCACATGGAAGACAATTTGGGTAAACAGGTCTACCATCATCTGTTAACCAAAGATAGAATCATGTTCAAGGACCCCAAGATAGAGATTGTTGAAAGCCCAAGGGCGGCACTCCCAGACTGTGTCTTTGATATTAAAGAACACAACATCAGCCAGATAGACGTTAGTGTTGTGATCTGAGGCGTGGCACAGAGTCACAACGGGAAATCCTAACCTTAGGATTGGATTTGTACTAAGTCTCGGTTAGAATGGCAGGGAAGGCAATGTGATTACCTTGTGGCCCTGAATGTCAGGGCCCAAGGGCTCCCAACTCTGATCCATTTAAACTATAGTCTAAGAGAAGTCTTTTATTTATTATTCAGACCAAGAATGATCATAATGGGGAAAGGGGGAACTAGGTTCTTTTTATCCCATTTACATTGTTCTTTGAGATTCTTCCAGATTAATTATGAAGGTCCTTGTCTCTCTATCTGGAGGGTTATGCTAAAAGTTTGAAACATCAGATGACTAATTCTAGTCATATTCTTTTGATAAGATTTGAAATTCACAGTTTGCCTCAGTTGGTCATCCAAAAACACTTTGGATGGATTCTCCTCATTTGGGGCTTTCATTTGAGCGTAAGAACATCCAAAACTAATCACTGGAAGCTGAGATATGGTTGGATTTGCCCACTTATTAATTGTTGCTTGTCTTGATTTGAAATCCAATCTTGCGACCATTTTGGGACATGCTGACAGGGTTTTGGAACTCGGCTCTTTAAATTGCCATAACTTTTGATCTAGGGTACCTAGGGAGAACATCAAGGTAGCTTTATGACATCAAGAAGTAGCTTTATCAATACAAGCTTTTAAAACGCAACTTTTCAAAGCTACTATGTCATGGCAGGCCATGACACTGAATGAATCATATCTGCTAGACATGGCTAGAGAGGCACCAAAGTACGTGGAGACGCAAAGACAAAAATATGAATAGAGCTTAAAATTTATTGGGTATAGAAATTGAGATTATATACTGTGTAGCTTTACCACAAAACAGTACATGGACGGTAAGATCACTTTCTACAAGCATGAGTGGGGCAAGTAAGTTGCGCAGAATCAGGAAACCAAACAATTGTATTTCCCAATTTGGCGCCAGCCTCATTTCAAAGGGCAAAATAAAAATAGAGAGATTTGTCCTCAAAATAACACAAAAAAGGCAAAATCAAAACATGGTGAATGGCAGCATTCACAACATTGCCCCCCTCTAGATTGGCCTTAGGGGGGTGGTACATGCGGAGGAACTTGGTGTGCACACGAGCAAACGGTTGACCACTATAGAGGAGTTTCACAGTATACTCTGACCCTCACTTGAAGTTCACTTCCAAAGGCCCAATCTACAACGAGTCTAGCTTATGATCTTGTCCTCCCACTCTATGCTGATAGTAAAGAACATGTTCCCCAATGTTAACTTCAGGAAGAGGGGATCTCCCAGCATTGTAAGGGGATAGCTCTAGCAGCTTGGTCTTATAGGCGGATGTGGTACTCTTACTACAATTATTAGGGAAAGTCTGTCGGTTGGTCAACAGTCTAGGTTTCTGATAGTGAGATTGCAGGACAATCTAGGTGTTGGTTGGTACACTTGGTATAGGACTAGTTGGATACCAGACAAGTGGAGATAATACAAAGTGTTTGGCCTGAAGAACGACAAAGGGTTTAGAGTAATAGCGACAGCAATTACTCAAAAGTGAATCCTCAACAAGTGACTTATAGTCAAGCTTAGTTGACAGTTTGGTCAATGGGAGGAGACTAGCCTTTGTAGTCCTTAGATTATACTCTCAAAAAATTAATCAATGGTTTAGCTTAATATAAGGGGGGTATAACATATATTTATTGAGAAGAAGAGAAGGGGTTTAAATACTACAACTTACTTGATAACTCAAGGTAAGTTGGTCATTGCTTGGGGGTTGAGAGAGGGGGAAATGAATGTGAACATGGAAAATCAGCCCAACAATCAGGAGAAGGTGGAACAGCCCCAGCGGCACAAGGGGGTTAATGATGCTGAAAGTTGGGGTAGTCAATCTGCAACAACAGTTGGTGAAAAGTTTGGTGAAGTAACTTAACTGAGAATTGGTGTACTTTTTAACGGAATCAAGTTGTTGGGGTTAAACCATCCAGAAGCTAGTTGTTGTCATACACATCCAGAATGATGGCCCTATTGAGAAGACAATCAGGATTCCAGCGACCAACTGGTGATGAGTTTCCCCACACATCCCCCCCACATGAATAGACTATAAATGCGGAATCTCATAGAGCTAATCAGCAAGAAAATGGAGGATATCAAAAAGCTTGTAGCAGAACTGGTTGCCAAACAATCAACCATAATCAAGGAGAACAAAACAATCACAAAAGGTTTGATTGAGGTATCCAGTATGCTGGACAGCTATGCCAAGGAAATGCAAGAGTTAGAGCATTTTTGGCAACAGATCACATCCATTGCCAGTAGCAGCCAACGGACACAATCAATGAGTACTTCAAGTAACTACCAGAAGGCAATTGACGTTGATGAGCAACAGAAAACCTTAGAACAGACCAGAAATAAACCTCAGGTTGTGTTGCGTAAGCCAGTTGTGTCTACCACTAAGAAGGAAAAGCCTACCAATTGACAGAATCCTACCAAGGAGATGAGCAGGGACATTCAGAAGGAAGTGTTGGCTTTCAAAAAGCTGATTAATGCAAGAACGTCCAAAAAACGCACTGTAGTATTGAATCCAAGCACTATGAAGTCAATACCTGAAGTAACAACAAGAACTAATACATTATTAACCATGATTAGGACACCAACATGGGTTATGCAGTGCCCATGGATTTTGATAGTAACGTCCTTTGGCTAGGATCCTCTTGGAGAGAACTTCACAAGGCGTTTAAGGTGGAATTTCCAGATGGCAAAATGCCAATTCCTCTTCTTTGTTGTATGGAGAACACATCTTTGCCAGTGGAACAACAATTGTATGAGGTAGAGTTAGACTGATTTCTTTGAGAGGCAATCAATTCAGAGCTTAGCCAGGAGAAACAAGAGAAAGTCTTAGCAATCTGTTGTCCTGTGGCTCTTAGTTGGGCCATGCCTGGGGAGTATCATATGGCACCACAAGAAATATCTCTTCAAAATAGAGTAGGAAAGTGTTGTCCTGCGGAGTACCGGTAGTTATTCTTCATTGCCATGTCCCAGGAGGATAACTTTACTTACGGCCAATCAATGGGTTTTTTTTGTATCTTCTCACCTTAGAGATTCTGTTTGAAGTAACCCATGAGAAGGATGTGTTGGCCAAAGAGATTCCAGATATAACTAAGGAACAACTTACTGAGTTCTTGAATAGCTGGTTAGCTAATGGATCTCAGTCAGAATTTCTGGCTAGCCTTGGTCTTCTGGTGTTCAGACTTTTTGGTTCCAATTTTGGCGTGGCACAATTGGACCAAGTTGAATTTCCTGATTTCATGAATTTCCGCAAAGTTGGCTCCAGTAAACCTTTGGAGACCGATATTGTTGGTAAGGCTGTGTTGATTATGCATCATCTTTGTGAGGTGCTCTATACACTTGCATTTGTTGTTTTCCTCAAATGAGCAAGGTAGCAAATAAAGGTCCTTTTCTTCTTTCATGTTTTCTTCTTATGTTTTTCTTTGGGGCATCCTTATAATAGAGTTAAGGGTATGATATAGAATAGAAAATAGAGATAATAAAAACTAGGTAAGGTAAGGGTATCCCTAAACCTTAGCCAGATGTCCAGTCAGTCTCAAAGAGTTGGCTGGACATTCTTTCAGGAATTTAGCATGGACACAATTAATAAGTTATCCAGAAGTTAAATCCTTAAGATTGTAGACATCATAGTCTACTTTGGCAATAACTTCACAGGGGTCAGTTCATAAGCTGTCTAGCTTATTTTGTGGCTTGCAAAGTTGTTGTTAGTACATCAGGACTCAGTCACCAACTTGGAACGTTGGAAGTGCTGATAGGTTCACCTGGTCTTGTGAGTAACTTTTAACTCAATGTTCCTTTAAGCTGTTGAAAGCTTGAGACTGAGTTTGCATTATCTGCTTGGTCAGGGTATTCAATCTTTGGAAATAAGTAGATTCACTACAATTGGTGTTCAGGGGTACCAAGTGCATGGGCAGTCCAGGTTGTCGGCCATATATCATCTTGAATGGGCTGACATCAGTTCTGGAGTGTACAGTGAATTGGTAAGCCATGACGGCTGCACCTAGGTGTATATCACATGAGGAATGTCAGGGCCCAAGGGCTTCCAACTCTGATCCATTTAAACTATAGTCTAAGAGAAGTCCTTTATTTATTATTCAGACCAAGAATGATCACAATGGGGAAAAGGGTAACTAGGTTCTTTTTATACCATTTACATTGGTTTTTGAGATTCTTCCTGAAGGTCCTTGTCTCTCTATCTGGAGGGACATGCTAAAAGTTTGAAACATCAACTGACTAATTCTAGTCATATTCTTTTGGCCAGATTCAAACTTTGCGGTTTGCCTCAGTTGGTCATTCAAAAATACTTTGGATGGATTCTCCTCATTTGGGTCTTTCATTTGAGTATAAGAACGTCCAAAACTGGTCACTGGAAGCTGAGATATGGTTGGATTTGCCCACTTACTAATTGTTGCTTTTCTTGATTTGAAATCCAATCTTGCGACCATTTTGGGACATGCTGACAGGGTTTTGGAACTCGGCTCTTTAAATTGCCATAACTTTTGATCTAGGGTACCTAGGGAGAACATCAAGGTAGCTTTATGACATCAAGAAGTAGCTTTATCAATACAAGCTTTTAAAACGTGATTTCCTAAAGCTACTATGTCATGGCGGGCCATGACAAGGAAGGCCAATTGTATGCTAATTTCTTCAGTATTCTAACTAGGGTTCCATTGACTTGTTCAACGGCTCTGTTTGTCTTGGGACAGTAGGGAGCTGAAGAAGTGCTTTGAATTCCCATCAAGTCATGTAACTGGGGTAGGATGGCTTTGACAAAGCTGGTTCCATTATCAGTTAGAATTGTTGCAGGACAGCCATGTTGTGCAATGATTTCTTGAAGCACAAAATTAGCAGTCTGTAGAGAGTTGGCAGAAGCAACAGGTTGTACCTCAATCCACTTGGTTAAGTGATCTATGGCAAATATGATGTACTTCAGTTTTACTGGACCAGCGCATGGGAGTGGTCCAACAACATCAATTGACACAGTCTGGAAGGCGTATCCAGGCAGGACAAATTGGTAAGAGTGTTGGCTAGGTTTCTCTCTAAACCTGGCGCACTGAAGGCATTTGTTGACGTATTCTCAATGTCAGTTGTCATATTTTCCCAATAAACGTATTCTGACATTTTTTTCATCATCTGTTGTATTCCTGCATGACCTAATTGTCAGTGAAACTCATCAAGGCAGGAAAGTTGGTTGGAGGGACAAATATAGGGAAGAATGGTGCCCTTATAATTCTTAAAGAGTTTACCATCCTTTATGAATGCATTTTGACTCAGTTGTTGGAGCATCTTTTTAGCTTGATTGTCTAAAGAACTCTATTGCTTGGATCAACTGATCAATTCATATAAACTATTGAGGTCCTCTCCTAATGCGGTGACAATTGTTAGTCTAGATAGGGCGTCAGCATTTCCATGTTTGGTTCCTGGTTGGTGGATGATGTTGAAGTCAAAGTTTTGCAACTTGGCGGCCCATCTTGCTAGTCTACCTTCTGGATCTTTCATTTTTTGTAGCCATACTAGGCTCAAATGGTCAGTGACTACTGTAAAGTGTGTTCCATGAACATATGGTTGACACTCTTTGATAGCATAAAGAACTGTGAGGCGTTCACGTTCAGTAGTGCTGTAGTTTTGTTCATGCTTGTTGAGAGTTCTTGAGAAATAAGCAACTGGATGTTCCTTGCCTTGGTCATTATTTTGTGATAGTACTGCACCAATAGCAACATTTGAAGTGTCGGTGTGTAGGGCAAAAGGCTTGGAATAATTGGGGTACACTAGTAGAGGATTAGTTGTCAGAACATTTTTCAAGGATTGGAATGCTTCTTCACACTCTTTGGACCAGTTGAAGTTGGTGGAGTTCTTTAACAAGTGAAAGAGTGGTTGGGCTATTTTGGCAAAGTTGGGTATGAATTGGCAATAGTATCCTGCCATGCCTAGGATCACTTGTACTCCTTTCATGTCGGTGGGGGAAGGCATCAGAGCTATGGCCAACATCTTGGCTGGGATAGGTCTGATTCTTTTGCTGGAGATGACATGACCCAAAAATTCCAAATGAGTCTTAAAGAAAGAGCACTTAGAAGGTTTGAGTTTTAACCCTTTCTTCTGAAGTCTTATGAAGACTTCCTTTAAGTGGCTAAGATGTTCATTAAATTTCTTAGAGAAAACCTTTATGTTGTCCAAGTATATGAGAACACAACTTAGTTTAAGGTCAGCAAATGTACTATCCATGAGTTGTTGGAAGGTAGCTGGTATGTTTGCTAATCCTTGGGGCATTCTGGTTGGTTAGTACAATCCCGCTGCTGTGATCAGGGCGCATTTCTCTTGATCCTCTTTGGCCATTGGTACTTGCAAGTAATCAGAGACCAAGTTCATTGTTGAAAAGTAATGTGCATCACCTAGTCAGTCTAGTGTTTTGTCAATATGTGGCAATGAATACTTGTCTTTCTTGGTGATCTGATTCAACTTTTGTTAATCAATGACAACTTGGTTTGTGCCATCATTCTTCTTAACTAGCAGGAGAGGGGAAGCCCAGGGACTACTTGATGGTTTCAAAAGACCAGCGCTTAGCAGTTGTTGAACTTCTTCACCAATTATTGCATTGTCTTTGGGTGATTAACAATATGACCTTTGGTAGATAGGGGCTGAGTTACCAACATTGATTTTGTGTTTGACTCCTTTTGCACAGCCTAAGTCAAAATTGGATGTTGAAAAAATGTCTTTTAACTCATCTAAAAGTTTTTCAAACTTGGACATCTCCCCCCTCAGAAAGACCAGACATCTCTTCACGTGGAATGACAGCTAGTACTGAGTGAGAATGAGTCAGAGGTGTCTTCACAATCCCTAATTCTGATAGGTTTCCAATGTAGTAGACAGAATCAATGTCTGCTATTGGCTCAATCCTAACATATGCAATCAGTTGGTGTCTCCAGATGACAATCTTCTTTGGTGACAGGTTTGTCAATAACACCTTAATTTCAGAATGGTTGGCTTCATCACGTAATCTTGGGGCTGCAATTGGTTTGGCCATAAAAGGATGGGGAAGGCTAAACACATTGAGTGACATTCTGGGAGGGACGTCAAACAGAATACCAGTGCTAACAACTACTTGCATGAAAGGCTCTATTACCATTGAATGATTTGCCTTTAGTTTAATGCCTGTAGCAGAGTTAGCATAAGACTAAAGGGTCTTGGTATGTGGATTAGCAAGACAATAGGGAATACCCATAACACCATAGGGATACTTAATTAAATTATGATGTCGGTCAGCTTTTCCTTGAGAAACCATGTACAATTTTTGATTGTTGTTAAACAATAGAGGAATAGAATATCCTATAAGGGTCATTGTTCCAGCGCCCATGGCTATTATGGTGTTGTATTACTGTAGCAGGTTGGTACCTATTAGCATATCATAGCTGGTGGATTGTAGCACAACAGCACTTGTTGTTAGGACTAACTTGCCAAATATCAATGGAATACTACTATAGGCACCGGCTGCAATGGTTTGTTGGTCTCCCGCGGTGGAGAAGCTTTTGTTGTAAGCCAAGTCTGGTTTAAAGCAAAGCTTGGATACCAGTTGAGATGAAACTATTGTTGTTGGTGCTCCTGTGTCAACAATAGCGCGGATTGGAGTGTCAAAGACTTTAAGTTGAACCCATGTGCATGTTTTGGAAGGATTGGTGGTATTATTAGTTATATTACATATAGGTTTGTTTCTTAGATGCTCTCGTAGGGCATCCAAACAATCCTTGAACATAGGTAGAGCTTTCAGGAAGGTCTTTATTGGGATAGGGAGGGACACATTGACAAAAGAATTGTCAGGATACAGGAGAACATCTTTGGAATCACTATCAGAGTCAGTCAAGGGCAGGTTGGGTACAGGCAGGGTCAGGTAGGGATGGAAGGCTGGGTTAGTAATACTAGAGTTAAGAGATTCCATTAAGGCATTTCTTTTCTAAAGTTGTTGAGCCTGTGCTGATTTCTTACTAGTTGGATTTGATAACACAGCAAAGATACCGGCTAGATTGTTGGGGGGAGGTTTAGGCAGAGGTGATGGGGACTCCCTGAGTTCATCACCTATTTGTTTTTTGACTCTTTTTTGGAAGAGAAGTAGTCTTCTATGTGGACTGTGTCCTCAGTAGAAACTACGTGAACTCCAGGTTGGCCCTGAGTTCTGTTTCTAAACATCTCCTGGACCTTTTTGTATACAGAAAATTTGGGGCAACCCTTCTGCATATGCATCTTTTCCTTAAAAATTATTCAGCCTGTGTAGTCAGGTTGCATATGGTATGGAGTTGACTGGGCATTAGAGTTGCTCTGGTAATAAGACAAAGATTGATAGACAGGAATTAGGGATGATTCTGGGGTGGCATAAACCCGTTGGTTGGTATGCTTTAGACAATCTAACTGAGTTTTGAGCTGCTCTAAGGTAAAGACTTGCTCTACAATTGAAGTGATGTTGTGAAGGCCATTAATCTGACCATAAAACTCAAGCCAGAGATCCTTGTATGGTAACAAGGCATGTCAAAGGGCACAGCAACAGTTGTTCAAGCTGATGAGGTTTTTCACCTGAAGCCGACTTACCATAGATTGGAATTCACGGGGGAAATCTTCAAAGTTCTTAATTTTTAGAACCAGGAATTTATCCCTGTTGATTTTGTATCTTGCTTCTGAATCAAAGACTTTAAGGAGAGTTTTTTTCACATCCTTGTATTTGTAGTTTCTGGGAAGGTGCTGAGAGATGTCAGCCAATACTGCTTCATCTAACATGCAGATACAGGCTAGACCCGTTTCCCTTGACCCTAGTCCTTCATTAGCCTTCTCGAAGGTGTCCAGCCATATGTGGATGTCAATGTGACTGTTCATGGAGAATTTGGTCTTGAAGAGACTATTTTGTTTAGTTCTACCTGAACTAGAACCATAATGCCTCCTTGCTGATACATAGAAGACAAGATGGTTGACTCATTCTCAGAACCAGAATTGGCACTAGAGCTACTACTATCAGAGTAGTCGGGTTGGTGGCGTTGGCGGCAGGGACTGGTGTTGGCGGCTCTCAGGGCTTCTCTGGCAGCAGTGGTGGTGGCTTCTTGAACCTGCACTCCCAATTGGCATAGCATTTGCTCCAGTTGCTATGTTGGGAGGAGTATATTGGGGAGGTTGAGCAGGATCAGCTTGATCATGATTGAGGATGTTACCAATGATAGTGGGATTGTGATTAGTTGGATCCCCAATGGCCAATTGGTTAAAGCGTTCTTCTAGAGTAGTTGTGGCTACTCTTAGCTCTTTGACTACTTGTCCTTGATTGTTCAGTAGAGTGGTGGTGTTGGCCAATTGAGCTGTAAACCCACCCACTTGCTCCATTAGGTCTTGATTAGCAGTGTGTGTCTGTTGTACTCCTTGGTTGCAGTTGGTAAGCTGTTCCACTACTGCAGCAGTTGTGGTAGCTAAATCTTTGGTACATTGGCGTTGTACCTCTTTGATCTGCATACAATTTTCATTAAACTGTCTAGTAACCTCAGCGTCCACATGAGTGATTGTGGTGTTCTGCTGTTATTGAACAGCACTTTGCGCAGAGGTTGCTTGAGACAGTTGACTCATCTGTTCCATTAATTCTTGTATGTGACAATGGTGGTTGGTGAGGGTTATTCCTTGCGCCTCAAGGTGCACCACAGACAACTCCAAGTTGGCAGCCAAGGCAACAGTTAAGTTGCAAAGAGGAGTAAACTGAGTATCCACAAAGGTGTTTGACTCTTGAGTTATCCCTTCTAAATGGACAGCAGTTGCTCTGGCACAGGCGTCTGACTCTTCCAGTCACTGGTTGGTGACATTATTCCATTCACCTTAGCACTTGAAACTTATAGCTGCCAACTGTTGTAGGTCTTCATGTCAATTATTGAGCTCTTGGAGGCTAGCATTGACCTGATTAAGTCTATTTACAGCGTCCATAAGTTTGGGATGGCCAACCCTTGTGGTATACGTGGTCAATCTGTCCAAACTGTTGACAGTTGATTGAGGAAGAGCTCCATTGTTGTGCTCAATCATTTTTTCAATCTCCTGCAGGTCTTGCTCTGTGTTGATGATCTCCGCTGAAGTATCCAGAGGGAGATATGGGTCAGTGTTGGCTTTCCAATGGAAGGAGCAATCAGGAACAACTTCAGACTGGGACTGTTGGAAACAGGGTAAATGGGCGCCAAGGGCCAACAATCAAGGGTTTGACCGACTCCAGAAGCAGAGAAGTTAAAGTCCTCAAAGTTTGGGACCAACTGTTGTACTGGTCGGCTAGAAGGTTCCCAGGGTCCCAGAGGAGGGATAGGGGTTGGTTGAACCGTGGGAATTTCCATAGAGAAAAGTTGTTCTACTGGACTTGGACAATTGTTAGAGTTGTTCAGCACCCTGCTTGGAGTACTGGCCTGTTGGTTTGCTCAATTGGCTGTAGTGCAACTCCCAAGGGGGGACTGGTTCAGTCTGGTGGAATTGTTAGCAGCAGTAGTTGAGGGTCTGGAATTATTTCTTCCTGTCAACAACTGGCTTACCCTTTGGGGGTGAATACTACCAGCTGAGCCCACGTTGATGGTGCTTGCTTGAGATGGTGCTGATTAAGTAGTGGCTGGAGAGCCAGATCTATTGGAACAACCAACTTGTTGGATGTTGTGGTTCAAAGGCAGGAGAGGCACTCCAGAGGACCTTGTGTTAACCATATTAAATAGGTTCTTCCCTTGTCAGAGGCTTTATAGGTGTTGATAAGAAATTGTTAAAGGAATTGGCTTAAAGCCCCTGTAGTGAGCACCAAGATGTGGTACTCTTACTACAATTATTAGGGAGAGTCTGTTGGTTGGTTGACAGTCTAGGTTTCTGATAGTGAGATTGAAGGACAATCTAGGTGTTGGTTGGTACACTTGGTATAGGACTAGTTGTATACCAGACAAGCGGGAATAATACAAAGTGGTTGGCCTGAAGAACGACAAAGGGTTTAGAGTAATAGCGACAGCAATTACTCAAAAGTGAATCCTCAACAAATGACTTATAGTCAAGCTTAGTTGGCAGTTTGGTCAATGGGAGGAGACTAGCCTTTGTAGTCCTTAGATTATACTCTCAAAAAATTAATCAATGGTTTAGCTTAATATAAGGGGGTGTATAATGTATATTTATTGAGAAGAAGAGAAGGGGTTTAAATACTACAACTTACTTGATAACTCAAGGTAAGTTGGTCATTGCTTGGGGGTTTAGAGAGGGGAAAATGAATGTGAACATGGAAGGTCAGCCCAATAATCAGGAGAAGGTGGAACAGCCCCAGCGGCATGAGGGGGTTAATGAGGCTGAAGGTCGGGTAGTCAATCTGCAATGACAGTTGGTAAAAAGTTTGGTGAAGTAACTTAACTGAGAATTGGTGTACTTTTGATACAGAATCAAGTTGTTGGGGTTAAACCATCCGGAAGCTAGTTGTTGTCATACACATCCGTAATGATGGCCCTATTGAGAAGACAATCTGGATCCTATTCAGTCAGGAAGCACTCAACAACAATCAGGATTCCAGCGACTAACTGGTGATGAGTTTCACCACAGCAGACGTGTAGGCAGAGGCCTGGATATCAATGATTCAATTGACTATTTCTTTGATATGCTCATCAGAGCTCATAGCCTTATCAGAGGAGAGTAGGGGGCCCCCAAGAGCAACAGGGTAGTGACTTCATGACCATATAGCATAGCAAAAAAGGAATACCCTGTGACACAATGTTTGCTAAGGCAATAGGCAAAGAGAGGAGCGGGTAAGTATAGATCCCAGTTGGCGGCGTCAGAATAAGTGAGCTTTGACATGATAGAAACCAGAGTTGAGTTTGTGCACCCAACTTCCCCATTAGTGGAAGTATTATAGGGGAAGAGAAAGACTGATGAGACCACAAGGCTTCAACAACAGAGGTCACTAACTTGGCGTTGAAGTTAATCCCATTGTCAGACAGCAGCACTTGAGGGCAACCATGGCAAAAGAATACATCTTGCAGCAGAAAGGCGGTGATTGTCTTTTCAGTGATGTTTTTAGTAGGGAAAGCTTCTACCCACTTGCTAAAATGATCAACAGCAATTAGGATAAAGCAGCACCCAGAGCAGAAGCAAGGGAGAGGCCCTACAGTGTTGATACTGACAGTGTGAAATGTGTGTTGAGGGGGGGAAATCTTGAACTCATGTGAGGCAGCTTGTGGTTGCTGGAGCTGGCAATCATGGCAACTAGCAATGACATCTGGGATCAGCAAGCAAAGATTTCCCAGAAGTAGCTCTTCTGGGGCCAGGCATAAGTCTTGACAACGCCTCCGTGTCCTGTCTCCTTATGAGCTTGGAGCACCACTGAAAGGCAAAGACTAGGCCTTATATAGGGCAATTATTGGTCTTATACTTTCTTGAAGAGCTGATTGTCATGAATGAGGGTGTCTTCAGATAGCTTAGAAAGGGCAACTCAAACTTCTTCTGTCTTATTCTCCCATGAAAAAGGATATCCAATTAGTTTGTACAACCTGTCAGCCTCAGCAGGATGTAGGGCAAGGATGGGCATTTGGGACAACCCATCCGCGTTCTGATGTTGAATCCCGGGGCAATGGAGCACAGTGAAATCATAACCTTGCAGGCAGAGGGCCCATCTGGATAAGCGTCCTTCAGGCTCCTTAAGTTGTTGTAATCATTTGAGCAAATTGTGA